>JAADWV010000126.1:0-70000 GCA_023336295.1 Pythium folliculosum
GCGCTCATCTGGGACTCCAAGTACAAGGCCATCGTGCAGCTCTTCGCGTCGGACGAGACCATCTTCAAGCACGTCTTCTCGCAGGCCTGGGCCACGCTCATGACGGCCGACCACTTCAGCACTAAGGACGGCTACTACTGATCTGCTGCCGTGGCGCTCTGGTCTGGGTCGCGCTGAAGCGATTGTCGTGCGGTCGCACCAAACGCCGAATGGCATCCGGTTACAATGGGATCGTGTTGGCCTTTCTCACCGAATCTGAACTGTGTACGACCATGACTCTGATCTCAAAATTTGGGTTTTGTGTCTCCCTCCAAAACCTGCGAAACGTGCGAAACCTCTGTTCTGTTTCTGAAGAGGGGTAGGTGAATGCCTCTCCATGAGCCAATCCGCATCGCGTTTCGCATCCTTGAGGTTCTGAGAACTGGAGTGTTCCTTCTCCCAACTCACGGTCGGTGGTTTTGCTTGGAGAGCACGGCTGGTTAGTGCCCTTCCTGTGAGTTTCCGCTTCACCCCGCGCGAGTGCCTATCCTTGGCGCGCAGGTCGTTCTGCCGTTGGCTCGCGCCTCTTCTCCGCGTGGGACTCGCTCTCACTTGCGATTTTGCCGTCTCGTGCGCAAGCCTGTCGACGCCGCCCACAGCTCAAGTGAGCCGGTCGAGACCCCCTCTCTTTCCCCCCGCAGAAAAGAGCGTCGTCACACCTGAACGGGCGTGCAGAACAAAACCCCATCAAACCAACAACAACAAAACCACACAACGCGCCAACTCCCAACTTCCAACGCGCGTCGTGTGTGTACGTCCGTAACTCCAACGACTCAGAATCCAACTGGTTGGGAAGCGTCCGCACACGTCCACACATCCACACGTCCACCATGACGATCCGCAAGACGACCTCGGCCAAGAGCGCGGCGGTGGCGCTGGCGGTGGCCACGGACGCGTCCCCGGCGTCGCCCGCGGGCCGCGGCCACCGCCCGCACGTGCAGCACTACGCGCACCACACCGTCGTGGTCGTGGCCTCGCCCTCGCGCCGCGCGACGCTGCTCCAGCGCCAGGTGGCGCGCGCGCTCGACGCCATCGACATGGACGACGTGGTCGCGTCGCTGGACGCCAACGCCAACGGCAACGACGCGCAGTACGGCTCGCCGGCGCCGTCCACATCGAGCCTGGCGCTCCACAAGACGCCGCCGCCGCCGGCGGCCTCATCGCTGGCGGCGGGCGGTGTGGCGTCGCCCACCGCGGGCTTCCAGATCTCGCCGAACGCGGTCAAGCGCAAGCGGTCGCACTCGGTCGCGAGCAGCGTGTCGTCGTCGTCCACGAGCTCGAGCGCCGCGGCCGTGGACGCCGCGCTGCTGGACGCGGCGGCGGGCTCTCCTGTCGTCCACAGCGAGCTGCGCGTGGACATTGACGCGATCGACAAGCCGAGCAACCGCGTGGTCGTGGCCAAGCGCGCGATCAAGGGCGGCGTCACGCCGTCCAAGCGCTGCAAGGACAAGAAGAAGAAGCTCAAAGTGGACGTGATCGAGCGCGCGCTCAAGCGCTTCCGCGCCGAGCTGCGCGCCAGCGACGGCGGCGTCGGCGAGGGGCTCGGCGAGAGCTGCTACGAGTTCACGAGCGTGTGCCACCGCGACGACGACGGCGACGCCGGGCTCACGACGCCGCGCCACGCCTCGCACGGCGAGTCGCTCATGGCCGAGCTCATCGCCAACACCAAGAGCAGCAACCGCCCGATCGAGCGCGGCTCCAGCCGCCGCGACGAGGGCGTCGCGCAGACGCTGCGCGTGCAGGTCGGAGTCGCGGCCGCGCAGGGCGCGCGCGCGTACATGGAGGACCGGTTCTCGGTCACGGCGCGGCTCTTTGAGCACCACGAGCAGCGCGACGAGCTGCAGAGCCCCGCGAGCCTGCTGGCCGTGTACGACGGCCACAACGGCGCGATCGCGGCCGAGTACGGTGCACGGCGCTTCCGCGAGCTGCTGTCGGACAGCGAGCTGCTGCTGGACCTGTGCAAGCGCCCGGTGCACCTGACGCTCAGCGACCACGACATTGAGCGCGTGGAGGAAGTGCTGAAGGACACGTTTGAGGTCGTGGACGACGAGATTGTCGAGCTCACCATAAGCGAAGGCAAACGCGACGGCTCGACGGTGCTGCTCGGGCTGCTCATCGGCGGCAAGATGTTCGTCGCGAACCTTGGCGACACGCGCGGCGTGCTGGGCACAACCGTCGATGGCGACGCCGACGGCACCGACGACGTCGTGCGCGTGTCGGTCGACCACAAGCCGGACCTCAAGGCCGAGACCGAGCGCATCGAAGAAGCCGGCGGGAAAGTGATCTTCTCTGGCTGCTGGCGCGTCGCGCACGACGAAGTGCCGCTCCGCCTGGCCGTGAGCCGCTCGCTGGGCGACCACCCGCTCAAGGCCAACCTCCCGCTGAGCTGCTCGGCGCCGCTCGTGTCGGTCGTGCCGGACATCCAAGTGCTGGACGTCGGCGGCTCGGGCGACGACGTGCTCGTGTTTGCGACCGACGGGCTCTGGGACCGACTCAGCGACGACGATGCGATCCGCATCGCACGTACCAAGATCGCCGAGTACAACAACAGCTCCGCGTCGCTCACGGCTCGCAACGCCATGCAGAGCGCCGCGATCGCGCTCGTGGAGACCGCGCTGGTGAAGCGCAGCATGGACAACATCACGGCCATGGTCATCGGCTTCTCGAGCGAGTCGGCGCCGCGTCTCGACGATGTCGAAATCGGCGAGCCGCTTGACCTGGAGCTGGAGACCATGAACGACCTATAGAAACGACAAACATTAGAGAACCTACCCACCCATCGACTTTGACGCTACGCAAAAACATACCACACACACAAAACTAACCCGTATAAAAGAACCAAAACGCACTGTACTACATAGTTCTCAGCTTGCTCGTGATTGTGATCACTCTATGTGGGGAAAGTTAGTTGTCCTCGTCTTCGTCGTCAAACAGTTCGTTGAGCACGATCTGCTTGATTGCTGGCACAGGCATCTTCTCCTCTTCATCATCGTCTTCGCCAGGGTATGACCCTTCTCCTTGGGCGGCACTAGACACTGTGGCAGTACCAGTCGAATCGTCCTCGTCATCACTCCACGCGTCCGCAACTACTGGACGCTTGGGCTTAGGGGGAATCTTCTCCCAGCCGCGACTGATACCCGAAGTAGGCCGAGCAGGGCGCGGCGCCGGGGCTTGCGCTGGCTGCTGGCCTCGGAGAGGAAGGAAGCTTAGTCGGCTCGCACTCGCGGGCCGGTTCGCGTTGGGGCCGCGCAAGAACTTCGACAAAGTCACTTCTGGGACTTTCGCGTCGGCGTGCTTGAAGAACGAAATACGGCGGAACGGATCTTCTCCAAACGACTCGGACGGCACCGAGTAGAATTCAGCGAGTTGGTGCATCATGGCGCGCTACAACAGAAAAATACACATGTCATCAACACCTTGTACCCGACTCGCCACGCAATCAAGCGACAAAAACGCACCTCATCCGCAGGCATCGGGCGCAAGCTCACGCTGTGGCAGTTCGCTTCCTGTACGATGCGCTCGAGGCGGCGTTCGACAACCTGCAAGTAGCTCAGGTTCGCCTTGCCCCACTCCACCAAATTGGTCGGGTAGTTGGGGGTCTTCATCTCTTCTTCGAAAGACTCCGTCGTCTGCCCCGGTCGAGCCAAGCCAAGGGCTTCTGCGAGTCGCTGGTTGCGGATGATTTGGGCCCGCGGTGGGCCAGTAGAAGCTGGCGCGCTCGACGTCCGAGTGACGACCGCTCGCGGCGCAATCGCTGGCTGAGTAATCGGCGGAGGAGCGGGTGTCGATGGAGTCGGAAGTGCAGGGAAAGCCGTTTCTTGCTGTCGAATAGCACGTGCCCCGACTGACGGATCCTCCGACTCAAAGTTCCACGAGTCAGGCACGTCGTCGAGACCTGTACCACCAAGCGGGTTCTCGCCCGAGCGCGCGACTTGAAAGTTGAGCACGAGGCGGTTCATCACGCCGTGGATGTTGCGCATGTGGGCGTGGTATTCGATATCGTTCGGGAACACAACGTAGCGGTTCTCGAGGCTACAGGTACAGATAGGAAAAGAGTCAGATCAGGGGGCCTCACGCAAAACCAGCAAGGGGGACGCACCATGAAGGGTCTTCGCACAGGAAGTGCTCACGTCGGAAATGGGTCTCAAGACTCGAGCTGGTAGTGACAATAAGCGATCGTGAGTTCCATGTCCGTCAAAGTATTCGCTCCGCGACGAGGAGCAGCAACACGTACTAGTTGCGGAAGTAATCGTGGTCGGTCTTGCAGATGTGGCAGCGGAAATGGTCACGCTCCAAGTGCTCATACAGCTGCATATCGCTGTAGAATCGGCGCTTGCAGAACTGGCACATGGGGTGGAAGTCCTTGCCAGAGGATTTCGGTCCAACGGTGCGGTTCTTGCCGATGTTGTGCGCGCGCAGCCCGTTCTTCGTGAACACTTGCTGCTCCTGGATGAAGAAATGCTGGTGCGCGACGCACAACTCGCAGAACTCGGTCGCGTGCTCGATGCGCAAGTGGTCTTTCAGCTTCTGTTGCGAGCCGCACACGACTTTGCACTTCTTAATACGGCACGAGTAGTCGCGAAGCGCTCGCAGGGTGTTGTAGTGCGCGCGGCACTCGTAAAAGATGATCTCGGAGGCCTCATCCATCACCGACTCGCGTCCTCCCGCAGCGGCGTCGCCCCACAACTGGAACGTCTCAAAGTTGCGCTTGTCGCGGCTCACGACCACGCGCTCCAGGTGCTGCTTGCAGATCGGGCAGCTGCGGTCTGTCATCAGCATGCGCATGCGGAGCGAGCACTTGCTGCAGATGCCGTGGTGGTTACACTCGCCGACCGCGTGGAACTCAATCGGGTCCGCGCACAGCAGACACACATCCAGCTCCTCCTCGTCTTCGTTGGCCTCTTTCTTCGCGGCCTTCGGCTGGGTCTTACTCGCTGCCTTCTTGGGTTTGGGTGCCGGCGCCTTCGCTTTCCCATTCTCCGTGCCACGACTGGGCGAATCTTCCGCTGAAGACGTCTTTTCACCGGCGGGCTTGCGTCTTCTCCGCACGGAAGCAGGCACCAGCGACGTGTTGTTCGACTCGCCATTGCGAGGCTGCCGCGGTGGGTTCGCACTGCCCGAAGCGGCGCCCTCTCCATCTGCTCCCGCGGCCTTGGTCTTGCCGTTCTTGGCGCGAGGCGCGCGAGATGCTCTCCGAGCACCGACGTCATCTCCCGTAGCCGCCGACGTCTGCGGACGGAACTCCGCCGCGTCGGCGTTGAGCGACTCGGTGGCCATCTTGATCTGTTGGGAACTGAGTGAGGCTGGTCGAATGGCTTCTCACCCCGTGGTGAACGAAGGCTCATAAGACCAGGTACCGGTATCCACACCGGTATTCACCTCCGCATGGAAGATTCGTGGAACAATCGATCGTCAACAGTGAATGATGGTCCATCGGTTGAGTGGGTACGATTTCCTAAATTGATACGGCAACACACCATGAACTTCTACTACTTGGATCAAACGCCGCGGTTCTGGAGTGCATGCAGTGCACGAGCGATCGCTTGCGTCGATTCAGCCATGGATCTCATCGCTTCCGCCTGGAGGCGAAGCTGCTCGCGCTGCAACTTGATTTGTTCTGCTTGGATGTCCAGCATACGGTTCTGCATTCGCTCGTCCATTTCGAGTCGTCGGCGCTTGATGTCCAGCTTCTCGGCTTCGTTTGACACAACCAACTTGGTAGATGGCAGACTCGGAAGCCATTGTGCGATGAGATCGTCATCATCATCATCATCGACCACAACCGGTTCGGGCTCCTTCCTCTTGGCCGTAACTTTCTTGATCGTCGCCCCAAGCGTGTGCGTAGTATTGGGGTAGACTGTCCCATTCGGAGGCGGCGTTGTTGTCTTCGCCATGCGCTGAATGTTGCTTGCTTGCGCGGAAGAAGGAACGGTTCGCAGTGGAGCTGGCGCTGGCGGTACCACCTGCGCTGGTTGGGCTGGCGGTACAGCCTTCGTTGCCGGACGACGCACGACAGGAGCAGCTTTCTTCGCCTCCTCGACACGCGAGATGTACTCTTCAAGCAGCTTATCGCGCTCGACTTCTTCGTCCGATTTCGGCCACGGCATTCCTACGCACAAAAAACTCATGAGATAGAACCCGATATACCACCGGCCTCCTCCCCTTATCGCAATCACCGCACCCCATCGCATGCGCCCGCCCGGAGGATCCGGCCCCTGCTTCTTGTGTTTCTTCACCAAATCCGTAACGTGGCGCCGCAGCGCATCGCCCGCGACCTCGACGCCTTGAGCCGTCAAGCGCTCGGCGATTTCGACCCAGTGCTGCACCTTCACGGCCGCCGACCCGGCGCTGAAGATCCCGCTGTCGAGCGCCGTGATCGCCCGCAGCGCCGCGGTGTCTTCCTCGATCGTGTACGACGTCCGCGGCTTCCGCACGGTGCTCATCCTTGTCCCTTCCACGACGAAGATTTCCCTTTGTGGAGAAGGGTGTGTTTTGCCGCGCAGACAGAAAGAGAGAGTGAAGGTCGCTTCAACATCGAAATATACAGGCGCCAAAACCTCTTGCATTTTATATACGTTGCGAGGGCAACGAAGTGGGAATCGAATTAGGTTCTCGTTTTTGGTTTATGAGGTTTGTTGGAATGGAGGCTCGCCTCGGAGCATGCCCTAGACGCACCAGGTCATGCTCCCAAGAGGGACCTAGCAGACAAGATTCTCGGCAGCACACAAAAATGAAAAGAAGCAACGGAATGGGGATAGAGCACACTCCAAAACCCCGGCGTCAGCTCCTCGCTCACTTCACGGCGCCTTCGGGGGCTTGTCCACGACTTGCTTGTACAAGTCGCAGGCCGTCGGCTTGGGCATCTTGGCCGTCATTGTCTCGACGCCGCCACGGTACGCCGGGTCAATCTTCTCGAGCTGCGCCAGGTACTCGGCCTTGATAGCGTCGCTGCAAAAGCGCAGGTACGCCGCCGTGTTGTTGTAGAGGTGCTCGCGGCCTTCATCGTCCAACACCTCCTTGTAAAACTGGCGCACCTGGTCATACTCCGAGCCCTTGCCCTCATGGCGGCTCGACGGACCGCGGTTGAGCGTGCCAGCCATGTGGATCGCCAACCAGTTTGCATCGGGCGACACTTGCTGGCGGCGCGCCGGGCCGGTCGCGGCGTAGGGTGAGATGCCCACGCCGTTCGCGTCTGCGCGACCGACGCCGTCGCGGCTCTGCGGGCTGTAGTAGCGCGCCATGAAGGGGCAGTTCACCGGGATCTGGTGGTGGTTCACGCCCAGGCGGTGGAACTGCGCATCGCGGTAGAAGAACATGCGCCAGTTGAGCAAGAGATCCGGACTGGGCTCAATGCCCGGCACCAAGTTGCCTGGGTTCAAGGCCGCTTGCTCGACATCGCGGTGGTAGTTCTCCGGGTTCTTGTTCAGCACCAACACACCGAGCTCGTGGAGCGGGAAGTCCACGTGCGACCAGACCTTGGTCACGTCGAACGGATCGTACACGACCGTGTTGGCTTCATCCTCGGTCATGATCTGCACCGACGCCGTCCAGCGCGCTTCCTTGCCCGAGGCAATGTGCTCCCACAGGTCGCGCTTGGCAAAGTCCGGGTCGACGCCCGACATGCGCACGGCCTCGTCCCACGTAAAGTTCTTCTTGCCAACCTCCGGCACAAAGTGGTACTTGACGTAGACATACTCGCCGCTCGCGTTGACCCACTTGAACGTGTGGCAGCCAAAGCCGTCCATGTGGCGCCACCCGACGGGAGTGCCCGAGTCCGAGAAGAACATCGTGCCGGCGTGGAGCGCCTCCGGGTTCGCGGCGAGGAAGTCGATCGTGCCTTCCGCGTTCAGCAGAAAGTTCTCCGGGTTGCGCTGCTGCGAGCGGATCACGTCCGGGCCCTTCATCGGGTCGCGCACGAAAAAGATCGGCCAGTTGAGCCCGACGAGGTCGTAGTTGCCGTCCTCCGTGTAGAACTTGATGGCAAAGCCGCGCGGGTTGCGGCCGGCGTCAGGAAACTCGCGGCCAAACGTGACTGTGCTGAAACGCGTGAACACGGGCGTCTGCTTGCCGACGGCGCTGAAGAGCTTGGCCTTGGTGTACTGCGAGAGGTCCTTCGTGACTTCAAAGTAGCCAAACGCGCCCGAGCCGGCCGGGTGCACCATGCGCTCGAGTGTCTTGGCGCGGTTGAACGTCTGCTGCTTCTCAAACAGCGTCGTGTCCGACGAGACCACGCGGCCATTCATCTGCAGCGCGTGGTCGAGCGACGGCAGCGGGTGGCCAAAGTTGTCCGTGATCACCGACTTCGAGTCCTGCACGGGCGGCGGGAGCCCCGTCACGCGCGAGACCATGCTGCCCACGGCTGTCGAGAGCCCGCTTTGCTTGTCCGGGTCCGGCGCGCCCGTGAGCCGCGCAGCGACCGTGCCGGGGTGCTCCATGATACTTGAGTGGCGAACGCGGTACGCTTGTGGGAGGCGAAATGCCGAGTGAGCATGCTTAAAAGAGCGAGGAGGAGAAGCCCAACCGCCTCATGGTGGCTCAGAAGGCGCGTTCCACGGAGGCGGCGGTGTGCGACGCGGCCATTCGCACGGGTCCCACACGAAGCAGGCTCAACTGTGGGGAAGACGTCGCCGTGTCTTCCCTCCACAATCGTGCGGTAATTTACGCCCTCCACGTTGAAGTGAAAATTACATGACCAACATTGTCGATAATCACAATTGATGACGTCGAGAATGTCTCATTTCGACATGATGTGGGCCACTCGACCATCCGCGTCAGCGTGGCGATCGCGTAATCGTGGCGTCCACCGTGGAGCTCCCCGATTGCGACCGGCACCACAATCCACGAAGTCATTCGAAACTCTCCAAGAACACCATGGCGGTTGAGAAGCTCAAGCAGACCATCAAGCTGTCGGCGCAGGTCGTCGAGGGCTTCGGCCGCGGCGGCAAGCAGCTGGGCTGCCCCACCGCGAACCTCAGCCGCGAGGACCTCGGCTCGCAGCTGGACGAGCTGCCCACGGGCATCTACTGCGGCTGGGCCACGGTGGACGGCGCCGGCCCGTACAAGGCCGTCGCGAGCATCGGGTGGAACCCGTACTTTAAGAACGAGGTACGTCCAGAACCACGCTGTATGCGTGCTTGTGATCATGTCGTGGGGCTAATGCCAGCCTGTGTGTGGGTTCGTTTTGTAGCACAAGACGGTGGAGCCGCACTTGCTGCACAAGTTCGAGAAGGACTTTTACGGCTCGCACCTCAAGTTCCTCATCACGGGCTACTTGCGTCCGGAGATGGACTTCACGTCGCTGGAGGCGCTTGTTGACGCCATCCAGAACGATATCTCGCAGGCTGACGAGTGGCTCGAGCTGCCCGACGGGAAGACCTGGGCAGCCGACGCGTTCCTGACGAACTGAGCTTGCCCAAAAAATGCGATAGAAGATACTACAAACATGGGCTAGGATGATGTGTATGTCTGTATGCGATAAAGAACAAGCGAATAGAAGCGCTGGAATGGATCTATTGGCCGCATTTATTACTAGGATGGCTTTACGACAACAAAAATTAGTTGGAGGAGGCTCTACTCCTTGCCCAACACGATACACACAACGCCGATGACCATGAGCAGGATGCTCGGGATCTTCTTCCTCAGATGGCGCTCGCGGAAGAGCAGCTTGCCCAACAGCACGCTCCAGATGCACCCGGACCGCTTGATCGCGATCACGTACGAGACCTCGAGGCTCTGCGTCGCGACGAGGTTGATGTAGTACGAGACGACGCTCGTGACGGCCGCGAGGACCACGAACCGCCAGGGGATCTGCGACTGCACGCCGATCGGGTGGATCAGATCGTCACTTCCGACCTTCAGCTGTCGCATCACCAAGCTTCCAAGCGCGACGACGACTTGGATCGCAGCGCCAAACACAAGCGGCGACGAGTTCTGGACGCCAATCTTGTCGAACGCGTTGGAGACACTCCACAGAAACGCGACGAGGATCATGTACATGGACCCTTTGCTGGCGTTGACGTTGTCGAGCGGGAAATCCTTCGCGGCCTGGACGTCGTTGGAGCTCTGGAGCCAGAAGCCGCCGAGCACGGCGATGCTGATGCCCAAAACGCCAGAGCCCGTAGGCACTTCACCCAGCACCATGAACGCGACGACCACGAGGAACGCCGGCGTGAACGACAAGAACGGTACAGTGGCCGAAAGCGTGGAGATCTGGATGCTGCGGTTGTACAGGTAGCTCGTGATGATGTTGATGCTGCCGCTGATGGCCACCGAGGTCCAGAAGAGATGGTTGAGCGGCGGGAGCTTGCCGCCGCAGTCGAGCAGCGCCCACGCGCAGAAGAGCGGCGCCTGGATCATGCCGCGCGTCGCGACCAGCGTGAACGGGTCCATGAACCGCGTGAGGTACTTGCGCAGCGGATCGCAGAGCGCGTTCACGACCGAGTTGAGCACGGCGATCGAGATGCCGGGCGAGAGGATCATGGTGGATCAGCAGCTCCAGGATCGCCCAGCAGGTGCTTCGACCGGTACGCACTGGGGTCACTGGACGCCGCGCCGTCCGCCTAAAGCGCGAGAGCCAAGCGCACGTAAGCGTCGGAGCTCCCCGAGCTTCAAATGAGCCCGACGAAGAGCGGTCTTATTTGACGAGTTGCGCGAGATGATGCTCTGCTGACCGAGGTTCAATTCGCACCGAGGGAGGGAGCCAGTTGGAGTCGGCGTTGGAGGGAGAGACTATCAAGCGCTCTGATTGGCTGTAAATGCTTTTTCAGGCCGGCGAAATCATGATTGGAGCGTGGTTTACGCAGCTGTTCGACGGGTAAGCTCTGTCGCATGTGTGGCATCAAGTCGTCAAACCGAGAAAGCTGGTCGGGTAAAACAGTTTTGAAACGTAATGGAGTTTTAACGAGCTAATCAGGTTTTCGGGTCAGAGTGATGGCACCGCGGATCTTCCAGAGACGCACGAAGAGATGGTGCAAGCAGATAGCGACCAGCGCGTGCTGGCGATTGCGCGCGATCTCCACGCGCTCGCTGTGAGCAGCTACGGACCAACGGGCCGCGTGAAGGTGCTGCAGCCCAACGAAGACGCGCTGGACGCCGTTGAAGTCACGACCGTCGCCGAGCGCATTCTCAGCCGCCTCGGGTACGGACATCCGTCGAACCAAAAACAGGATCCTCTCTGACACGATCTGTACGGGTGTGTAGAGTATCGGAATGCCCCGTCGCGAATGTCTACCTCCACATCCTCAAAAGCAGGGTTCGTAACCACTGCGACGGCGGACTCTTCACGCTACTGCTCAGTTCCAAGTGCGTATTAGCCACTTCATGGGTGCTTGCTGTGTCGTCGACTGATGCGTTTGTTCGTTCGTGTATGGAAGGCTCCAATTGGCGGTGCAAGACGGCGCGCTGAATCAAGTTCCCTATGATACCGTCACTCAGGGTATGCAATGAGCTGACATCAGCCGCCTGCCTCAGTGAGCACTACGGCTAACCTTCGTGCCGCTTTGTTCACGTAGGTTTCCAATTGGCGCTCGAGTGGTGTCTCGCGTTCCTCGAGGATCCGTCCTGCCCGGTCCGAGTCTCTGTCGACTGGAGCGACACAGTTGCGCTGTTTGGTGTGCTTCGTGGCATCATCGGCGCCAAGTCCGTCGCGACCTCGGGAGCGTCTGCGCAGGACACGCTCGCAGAGTTGCTGCCTCTGCTCGTCCAGGCCTTCGTCAGCGTACTGCCATTCGTGACCGAGCACCCGGGCGAGTCACTGCCGATCCGCTTTTGCCACGATGCAGCCTTTGCATCATCTCTTGGCCAGTCACGTGTGCTGAATAACACGGTGTTACTCGGTCTGAACCACCACACAAAACATTCCATCAAGCTGCTGCCCCTCGCGCACGCCCACGTACTGCTTTTCAGCGTCTCGCTCGACCCGACACGTAGTATAAATGATGACGAAGAAGATCGGTCCAACGGAATTACTGTGATTGAGGATTCGTTCGACGCGGCACCAGTAACTCAGCATGAAGAGGCGTTGCGACACCTTGGACAAGACATCGTGGCGACCGGCGTGCACATCGTCGCTTCACAGAAGTTGATCCCAGCGTTCCTGCAGGACTATCTCGCTCGCCACGGCGTGCTCTCGATCGAGCGGCTCGGGATCACGCACATGCGTACGTACATTTCCTACGACTGACCCCAACGTTCATTGGCCTCCACGACTCACGTGTTGGACACACAATACAGGTGCCGTACAACTCCTCACCGGCGCGACGGCTATCGGCGACTGGCGCACGATCACAATCCAGCGTTTTGCGCCCTCCGCGATGGGACTCCTGACGTCCGCTCGCGAGGTCGAGACCAACCACCAGAGGATGCTACTTCTCGAGAATGAAGCTGTGCGATCTTCTACCGCGCCCCACGCGTGGCCTGTGACGACGCTTGTGCTGTCCGCGCACAGCGAACACGCGTACGTGGAGCTCGTGCACGTGATCACCTCGTGTTTCAAGCGACTTGAGGCGCTGATGGAGGTGCCCGAAGTGGTCGCAGGCGCGGGATGCGTGGAGATCCATTTGGCCGCGTGGCTGCGCCGCAACGCTGAGCGCCTCGTGGTCCCACATGGGGTTGCATCACTCGCGGGTGATCGCGCGACGCTGCGGCGCCTTCGCAGCGTCGTGGGCGCCTTCGCAGACGCGCTTGAGTCGATCGTTGTCGCGCTCGACCACGGCGTCCACGGCCTGGGCGACGAGGTTGTCCAGCAGATGCGGGAGGCCAACCAGATGACGATTTATGAACTGCCGGAGGCTCCGTCCTACGCGCTGTTTGGCTGGGATCCAATCCGCGGCGAAGCGGTCGAGGTCGCAACAATGGAGGCCAGGTATAGTGGTCAACGTACACGCAGCGCCAGTAGCAGCAGTAGTAGCAATAGTGACGACAGCACAAGTCAGGAGGAACAAGACGCGGAGGATCATAAACCTGATGATTACGACAGCGAGGAAGACGAGGACGCGCGCGCGCTGGTCTCGGCGCTGGTGCTCGACTCGCTGGCCGTCAAGAGAGAGGCGCTCGTGACTGCGGTCGAGTGCGCGACCACACTGCTGCGCGTCGGCGGCGTCGTGGTCTCTACTGCGCCTTAACCGCGGCGCTTCGGAAGCCAAATGCACACCTAGTACTCACTCTATTGTATCGCTGTTTTCAGTAAAACTCCTGCTCCTGGTCGTAGCCGGCGAGGTCGCCGCAGGCCAAGTACGGCACGAGCGTGGCGTCGTGGGCCTCGTCTGCGGCGAGGCCGTAGTTGGGCAGCAGGTACGACGTCATCACGGGCGAGTACGCGCTCGGCATCTTGAAACCCTGTGCGACCACGAACGCCTCGTTACTCGCGGCGCGGCTGCTCGTGGGCTTGGAGCACGACACGTCCGAGAAGAACACGCCGAGCTGGTCCGCGAGCAGCTCGTACTGCTGGTAGCGGAAGATCTTGGCGACGAACGTGCCTCCTTCCTCGAGCACGTGCGTGGTGATGTTGAGCGCGGCCGCGAGCAGCTCGGCCTGCACGAACTCGTCAATGTCGTGGACGCCCGTGACGTCGGGCGCGCCGTCGCTCACGACGATCTGCGCCTTCTGGCCGTGGAAGTACGCGATGATCTGCTCGGCCGTCTTCTTGGACGTGATGTCGCCCTGGATGAGCACGACGCCCGGGATCGGCGCCATCTCCTGGAGGTCCACGGACACCACGCGCACGTCCTGCGCGTCCTCGGGCGCCATGTCGCGCTGGATCGACGGGATCGCCGCCTCCTGCGCGTGGTAGAGCTTGCGGCTCAGCACCTGGCTCCAGCTGCCCGGCGCGGCGCACAGATCCACGGCGCGCTCCACGTCTGAATATAAAGCGGTTCGTTAGTATATGGAGCGAGGGAGATCCATTATACCAGGCTATAAGCAAGCCACGCACTCTTGAGGAAGCCGTACTGCTCGTCGAGCTGCAGCAGCTTGAAGGCCGAGCGCGCGCGGAAGCCCACCTCCTTGGCGCGGCGGTAGTAAATGTCCTATGGGCACATGGGAGAGCGTATCAGAATAAGAGCCCAGTGTATGGCGTGTAGCTGCCAACGCACGCGCTTCTCCTCCGGGGATTTGGTCATGCTGTCGCGACGGTAAAGATGGCTCACGAATATGCGGGACTCTTTCCCACCCAGCCATCGGCTCAAGGAATATGTACTGATATAGAGTGTTGTACTGAAACAGGACCACAAAACAAGGGACATGGGTTCGCTTTTGATTCCACCAGCTCACATTGAGCTCCATGCCCATCGCGTTGTGCGTGCGCCACAGCAGTTGTGGCTTTGAATAAGCTTCTTTTGAGACGTTATTACTCAAAAAGGTGGATCGGTGGACGCGAAGATTGAAACATTCCGATCCAGGTGCCCACCGGCTTACAGTAGCTACACAGAGGCAGATAGCCAGCCACGGACCAGTCCATGGGCTTAGTACGTGCGCTTGCCGAAGCGGTCGGTGGCGGCCACGAGCTCCTTGGCAATGCCCGGCTCCATGGCCGAGTGGCCGGCGGTCTGCACCACGCGGAGGTCCGCTTCAGGAAACTTCTTGTGGAAGTCCCAGGCCGTGTGCATCGGGCACACAACGTCATAGCTGTTACCACACACGCAGATTCCGTATCAGTTCACGACCTATGAGAGCAAACAGGAGCGTAGCCAGTTCACTAGCGACCTACCGTCCCTGCACGACGACCGTCGGGATGTGGCGGATCTTGTACGTGTTGTCGAGCAGGAAGCTGTCGTTGGGGAAGAAGCCTTCGTTGATGAAGTAGTGGTTCTCGATGCGCGCAAACGCCTCGGCGAACTTGGTCTCGCTCATCGACTTGTCGGCGGCATCGGCCGGCGGCAGCAGGTTGCTGGTCGTGCGCTCCCACGTGGTCCACGCGAGCGCCGCGGGCAGGCGAACGTTCGGGTCGTCGCTCGTGAGGCGCTTGTGGTAGGCCTTGATGAAGTCGCCGCGCTCCTCGACCGGGATCGCGTCGCGGTAGGCCTCCCAGCGGTCCGGGTAGATGAAGCTCGCGCCGCTCTGGTAGTAGAACGCCAGCTCCTCCTTGCGCAGGTGGAAGATGCCGCGCAGCACGAGCTCGGTCACACGGGTCGGGTGCGTGATCGCGTACGCCGTCGACTGTACAACAGCAAAATAAGTCAGTCCACGCTGTTCGGTGAGACCGTCCGGAACGTTGCTCTCACCAGTGTGCTGCCCCACGAGCCACCAAAGACCTGCCACTTTTCGATCTGCAAGTGGCGACGAAGGCGCTCCATGTCCTCCACAAGGTGCCACGTGCTGTCATACAAAGTCCACACACGTCGATCCATATTAGCCATTTGCCATGCCATGGGCTAATTGGGGAAGCTCGTCAACGTACGTGTTCTCCTCGAGGCACGCGTGGGGCAGGCTGCGGCCGCAGCCGCGCTGGTCGAAGAGCACGATGCGGTAGACACGCGGGTCGTGGAAGCGGCGCATGGCCTCGCTGCAGCCGCCGCCCGGTCCGCCGTGGACCATGACCACGGGCTTGCCGTTCGGGTTGCCGCACTCCTCGTAGTACACCGTGTGCGTGTCCGAGACCTTGAGCATGCCCTTGCTGAAGGGCTGGAGCGGCGGGTACAGAAAGTCCTCGGCCGTCGCGAGGTACACGGGCTTCTCCTCCGCCTTCTTGGCGGGCGCCGCTGCCGCCGCCGCCGCGGCCTTGCACTCGGCGTCGTTCGTAGCCGTCGAGTACGCGGCCGCGGCGCTGCCAGCGGCCACGAGCAGCGCCAGCGCCGGCAGCTTCGCGCTCGCGTCGGACGCGCGGGGCGTCGGCGGGCTGTTCGAGAGCAACGAGTGGTACGCGACCGAGAGCTGCGAGGGGCCACGTAGAGCGCGGCGCGCGACGCGGAGGCGTCGCATGGAGAGCATCTTCACGAGCTTCTTCTTCTGGGAGAAAATCACAGAGTCAGCACACAACACCAAGGATCGCATGGATGACACGCGGTTAGATAGATTCGGTATCGATGGTTTCTAACTGTGGACGAACTTCAATCGGCAAGGCGACACCAAACTGGACACCAATGGTGGCCGCGTTTCAGTGAGCAAGGCGACGTTAGGCTCTGTGGGTACAACAAGAGAGACAGCAATGGCATTGGTGTGTGGTTGTGAGGTTTGTCGTGTTTTTTGTACGATATCTGAAGATGGCGAGCCGTCTCGCAGACGGCCAAGCAGCAAAGTGCCCCATGCAGGATAGTTCCCCGTTTACTTTTTCTTCTTGAGCAGGTTCTTATTGCGGAGCTCCTCGCGATAGTCCTCGTATTCGCCGATGCGTTTACTGTCGCGACACAAAACACGGGTGGTGAGACCAAAGCCGAACAGAGTCATGGGCGGGCGAAAAAGACATCGAAAGCGTACCTCCGTTCTTCTTCGTTCTGGATCTCGGTGTAGGATGCCTCCATGTTGTACGAGTCCGTCGAATCGATCGAGTACCGACGCTTGCGGCCCTTGCGGAACATCGCTGTGATCGCACCGGGTGCGTACTCGTCGCCGTCACTCACAACGAAGCTGTCGTCGCTATCCTCGTCAAAGTAGGAGTCGGGACGCGGCTTCCGTCGTGGCTGATCGCGGTCGCGGTCGCGCGTCGCCGAGCGAGGCCGGCTGGACGCGGCCGTCGCGTGCTTGCGCTTGAGATCGCTCAGCGCCTTCTCGATCATCCGCTGGTGGCCAGCCTTCGGCACCATCGTTTCAAGATCGCGCGACTTGATCTCGTTCAGCAGCTTGATCGAGTCGAAACCATTGTCGAAGAACGCATCGGCGTAGCTCGACATGTCGACGTCGAGGCCCTTGAGCCACTGAATAACATCCCGCTGGCCTTCCGAGTGGTTCACGGGCTTCTTCTTCGAGCCGGAGGATGCCTTGCTCCCTTGCGTACCGGCCGTCGCCTTCTTTGAGGGTTTGGTGGTTTCGGCTGCGACGCCGCATACGCGAGGAATCATGCGGTCAAGCAATGCTTTGCGTGGATCCACTGACTGCTGGGGTGGTGGCGGAGCCGCTCGAGCCGAGGGAGATTTTTGACTCGGTGCACGGCGGTTTTGTACAGACGAGGAAGAGGGCCCCGGCAGGTTTCTGCTGCTGGAGCCGTTGGCTTGACCTTGCTGGGCGAGTGCGAGCAGTCGTTCGCGACGACGACGGCGCGCCTCATCCGAATCTCTGCGCCATTCCACATGAATACAACGTGAGACCATGCACACGAGATCGCTCGCTCTGTGGGAACAACCACAAACGTACGCTGGAGGCGCCGAGGCGGATCTCGACTGGCCCGCCGAGCCGAGCATGCGCCGCACGGGCGGCGGCGTGACGGTGCGCGACGTCGACACCGACCGCCCAGACGCAGGCAACGCACGTCGCTGTGTAATACCCACACGCGCTGCCAGCGTGCTTCGCGACGGCGCGGCCGAGATCGTCGTGCCGCCGCCACGTCGCTTCGTGCCAACCGGGCGGTTGATCATCTGGACCGTCCGCGCCTCGCGCTTGGCCTTCTCGGCCGCGTACTTGTCCTGTAGGTTCTTACGTGCGTTCTCAAAGCGCGCGCGGTCGGGACCTACAACGATCCACAATCACCGTCAGGCGACGGGGGGAAGCAACCCACTTGCACAAAGCGTAAACTACCAACCGTTTGTAGGCGACGGCGACGGCGCCGGCGCCGGCTGTGGCTGGCCACCTCGCGCCTTGGAGGGCTTGTCGCCACCGCTACTACCACCCCCGCTGGCCACGCCGACCTGCGCCTTCCACTTGTCCGTGAGGCTCGCGCTGTAGCCGCGCACGACGTCGTCGTCGTACTTGGTGAGCTTCTTGACCCACTTGCCGATGCCCGTGTTCTTGAGCAGGTCCACGTCCACGCGGACGGTCGTGAGCTTGCCGAGCACCTTCATGAGGTCGCCCTTGATCTGCGCGTCCTGCTGCCACGCCGGCCGCTCCACGAGCCGCTCGATCTGCCGCGCCATGGTCGCCACGTCGCCCGTCGCCGTCATGATTAGTATCGAGCGAGGAGGAGGGGGAAACGAGGAAAGACCCACGCGAAAGCTTGGCTTTCCCCACACAAACTCAGTCGACCAACAACAACAGCCAAACTGTGTGGGGAGGAAAAACTAGGTCGATGCAAAAAAAGCAGTTGCCAAGAGCGCACAGTGCACGTCGGCCACCCAAACACACTGGAATATGGGTGATTGGGTGAATGAAGCAGTAAGCGGTTTTTGTTCCAGAACGCACAGTCGAGAATGTCGAAAACAGAAGACTCCAGCGCACACACGTCGCAGATGAGTTGGACGACACTGGTCATGAAAAAGAGATTTTGAGTCCCTAATGGAGGTGGCTACATGAGATCTGGTGATCGATCCTCTGGATATGTCGATAACGTTAGGCGTATACTGTTAGAGGGGGTCGACATGCATGCTACGGACTCTATCGCCACATGCACACTACATGGGGGACCTAAATAAGACGGGTAAGGCAGAGGGAGGAACAGCGCTCACCCGGAGGCTTCCAGCGCGCGGCCTTCGTACGTCTCCATCCGCGGCCGCTTGTCGGCCGGACCGCCGTCGCCGCGCATTTCGTCCTCGGCCTCGTCGTTGCCCGAGCCCGTCCCGCCTTCACGGGCACGTTTGTACCCGCCGTGCTTAGCGCACAGGCCCGACGTGCCACGCGCGCCGGTGGTGCAGCCGGGCACCGTGCAACGGTACCCGCCGCCGTGGAAGAGGCAGTACTTGCTACTTCCCTGGGCGCCCTTGGGGCAGTTGGGCGTCGCGCAGCGCTTGCCGCCACCGTGCTTTTGGCAGAGACCTGACTTGCCGCGCGCGCCCTTGGTGCAGCCAGGGTGGGTGCACGGCCGGAACACGTTCTTGGACCGAGGCTTCTTGGCGACGGGTTGGAGCGAGTCGGCATGCTGCTGGTGATGCTGCTGATGAAGCTGAAGAGGAGCGTTATACCCGGAATGGGCTGGAGTCGATGACGGTGCCATCGGCGCAGCGCCGTAGCTTTCCTCGTAGCCACTGTGCCCGTTGAGCTGCTGTTGGTGCTGGTAGTGGTCGTCGGATGGCTCACCGTGGAATGCTGCGACATCATACAAGGAAGGATCCATGATCAGGTTCGGCACGCGCTTCTCCGCGAAATGGTTTGGCAGGTAATTCGCCAGTGTGTCGTATAGCACAGGAGTCGGTGGCGTCAACGGCGGCGGTGCTGAGGTCGCTACCGTCGCGTACGCAGCTCCCTGGAACGAGGCACTCGAGTCAGCCGAAGCGACGTTGTTGGCGGCGATCGAGAGCTTCGAGAGGTTGCTGATGTTGTGCATGTCGACGCCGAACGCGTCAAACTCGGCACCCAGAGTCTCCTGCAGAGGCGCTTGCACCAATAATGACGATGACGATGGCGGTGGCAAGAACGCCGCTTGTTGGGGGTCCTCCGGATAGAGATGAGCAGCGCTGTGAGCTGATGGCACCGTCGCTGCGCGGAGTCTTTGCATCGCGATCGCATCAGACGGTGCTGCTGGCGTGTCGTTGTTCACCACGAGCTCCAGGAGCGGCTCCCCGAACGGGTTGTGTACAGTTGGTGTGTTGATGAGCGGCTTGGGGCTGGCCTGCGGCTGGCGGGGCATCGAGCCCATGAGCAGCCCCATAGTGCTCAGCTTGTCGCCGAAGACCTGCGGGTTGCGCACGGGCGGCGGCGCCGATTTGCGCACGAGAAGCGACGGCGCGTCGAAGTCGCTGTTGCTGCGCGACGCGCGGCCCTGCAGCTCCTTGCCGCGCTTGCCCAGCATCTTGCCACCTTGGTGCTTGGGCTCGCCGGGGATCTCCTCGCTAAAGTCGAACGTAAAGTTGCGCGGCAGCAGCTTCTCCTCCGACATGAGAATGCTCAGCGGGTTGAACCGCGGGCGGTACTCGGTCACGTTGTCGGTCGCGCGCGGGATCGCGAACGGGTCCTTCTTCAGCACGACGTTGGCCGACTTGAGCTTCAGGTTGGGGTTCACAAACAGCTCGCTGAGCGTGTACTCGACGCCCTTCTCGCCGTGCACGGGCGGCAGCACGTCCTCCTCCTCCTCTTCCTCGTGTTCTTCCCGCTCCTCTTCTTCTTCCTGGTTATCCTTGGTCGCGTGGGGTCGTTGCAGAGCGGTCGTGGCGTCGCCGCCTCTGCCACGGTTGTCACGAGCGGCGACCGCAGCCGCGTCTTCGCCGTCCGAGCTGTCACTCGCGGCGTTGAGAATGCTGCGCACCGCCGGCGCGGGGGTTGTCGCGGGGATGGCGGCCGCCGCCGCAGGCTCCTTCATGTCGAGAAGCAGCGCGGCGTCGCGCTCGCTCACGCCATGGGGCGCCGTGGCAGCGTCCGCCGTGGCAGCGCTGGGCGCCGGGGCGTGGCCCGCGTCCCCGGTCGGCGCCGGGTCGCGAGGCGGCGTGTCGCTGCTAGGAGCGGGAGGCGGCGCTGGCGCCGTCGCGTCGGTCGTCGTCGCGCGTGGCTCTCCCGTCGCGCGGTCGGGCAGCTCGGCCATCATGACCCGATGTATAGCAAGTCGGTTCAACTCAGGTGTCGTCGCGTGGTGCCGCCGATCGAGCGTCGTGTCGGTCCCACGCCTGTCGGGGGAGTCCATACAACGGCAAAGGCGCGCGGATGAATGCGAATCGCTGAATGCGCGTGCGCTGGTGGTGCCGCGGGGGCGGTGTATGCGGGACCTGCCCGCTGACACGCGAGCGGCTGCGCGCCCCGCGTCCCAGACCACTCAAACCCCACTTCCCTTGTTAAAGCGATCGACTCTCTACCCGATCTTTTTCAAAAGGGATATGTGCTTCCAAGTGCAACCAGCTGGCGTTTCCATCAGAGGAAGTGACAGGTCGGACGCTTCGGATGGCGCTGGATATGTATTCTTAGAGGTTTCGCGGAGGTTGGGGTCACGTAATTCTTTCGCATTCACGCGATCAACGGGCGGCCTGTTGACATCCTTGATGCCGCCGATGGGCTGGCATCATGCAAGTCGCACGCTGCATGCAACGCATTCAAAAGCCTTGGCAGCGGCCCCCTCCTGCCACAGAGCATCTCCACTGGAGACTCGAGGTCTGAACAGAATTGACAGTTTGCCGACCGGCGGGACCTGCCAGTGGCACTGCCATTTGTGGCACTCCGGTGTACAGCGCTCAGGTTTACGGAACCTCGCGGACTCAACGCCCGCATCCCACGACAGGTCTCACCAGATCCCACCTTGAATGTTTTGCAAACTCGAGCAACAGGTGGGTGAGGTTGGTTGCTTTGTTCAGAGCGTCGGATCTCTTCGACCAAATCGCCAGTGCGAATCTAAAAGAACTCTGAGCTGCCACACCGGAGCTGCTCCAACGGTGGTGCCACCCATGGCAGGGATGGCAGTGTCCACCCCCACTTCGCCATGGAGATCATGCTCTCAAGTTGAGTGTCAACCGCCCCATAGCGTGGCACCTCTCACACGCATCTGATCCAAAGTGCCTCTCGCACTTCGTGACTTCCGATTCTCGAACAACTTTTCAGTCGTCCCTTCGCTCTGGCTCTTCTTTTTCACATTTGTACTGATGCTGCCACGAAAAACCGGTATGCACTACCGTAGCATACCGGTTTGCATCAGACTCAGGTTTCTGAGACATCGTCACACCTCAGAGAAAACGCAATTGGCCTCGCAGCCTCGTCACATATGTATGCCTTGGGATGAGGACGATGCACGGGCGGATGGCCATCGTCCACTGCCACGGACGCGCCCCCGCAGTGGTCACTTTCACACTCGCGCCATGGGCAACGGCGCGTCACAGTCACACCACTCGGACTCGACCATCTCGGCGCGGCGGCTCGACGGCGCCGCCGCGCAGGGCAACAACACGGTCACGCTGCGCTTCAGCCTCGAGGAGTACGCGGTGGACGAGGGCGGCGGCGTCCGCAAGCCGCGCGCGCGGTCGCTCCCGGACGCGTCGTCGGCGGCCGTGGCCGCTGCGCAGATCGCCACGCACCACGCGGCGGCGCTGCAGCCGCTCAACGAAGGCCGCGAGGACCACAACAGCTCGGCCGCGTCGGTCATCACGCCCAAGAGCAACAACAGCGAAGGTTCGCCGCGCGTCGCCGCTGGCGGGGGCCACCACGCCGTGGACGACCGCGACGACGCGGACGACGACGAGCCGTTCGACGAAGACACGATCGAGTGGACGCGCGGCGAAGCGCTCGGCTCGGGCAGCTACGGCACGGTATGTTGAATGACTCGTTGGTTTCCCCGGGTGACGAGATGCTGATATGGTTCTGGATATCAGGTGTACTTGGCGCGCGACGAGCGCACGGGCGCGCTGGTGGCCGTGAAGGAGATCGTCGTGACCGACGAGAGCGAGGACGAAGTCCGAACCGCGAGCCGCGAGGTCGAGCTGCTGCGCTCGCTGCGCCACGCCAACGTCGTCAAATACCTGGGCTCGCGCGTGGACCCGGAGACGCGCAAGCTCTGCATCTTCACGGTGCGCGTCACTCTCAAATCTGTCGGTCTTCCTCGTGTGTATTTTCCTAATCGTCCAATATCAACAGGAGTGGGTACCTGGCGGCAACCTCGAGCAGAACCGCAAGCGCTTCGGCGGCAGCGAGCGCGTCGTGCGGCGCTTCACGCGGCAGATCCTCGAGGGCGTCGCGTACCTCCACGCGCGGCGTATTGTCCACCACGACATCAAGCCCTCGAACCTGCTCGTGGACCAGCACGGCGTGGTCAAGCTCGCGGACTTTGGCTCCTCGCGGCTGCTCGCGACCACGACGCTCAACGTGCACAACGCGTCGATGCACGGCACGCCCAACTACATGGCGCCCGAGGTGATCACGCAGAGCGGGCCCGCGGCGCGCTCGTGCAAGTCGGACATCTGGAGCGTCGGCTGCAGCGTGCTGCGGCTGCTCACGGGCCGGCCGCTCTGGGGCGACACGCATTTTGACTCGCAGATCGCGCTGCTCTACTACATCGCGCACCTGACGCAGCTGCCGCCGCTGCCCGAGGCGCTGTCGCCCGACGCAAGGTCCTTCATCTCCTGGTGCCTCGAGATCGACCCGGCCAAGCGCCCCAGCGCCGAGGAGCTTCTCACGCACCCGTTCGTGGGCGGCGCCGGCGGCAGCTTCCAGAGCCGACTGCCTTCACGATCCACGCTGGTGGCTCTGCTGCCACCTCCGGAACCGGCAGCTCCCGCGCCGCGTGGCAGCACGGCGCCCGTGGTGGAGCCGCGCGTCGGTGGCAGTGCTGCTGAGGGCGCCGCCACGACGCCACGGCGTGGGCTCGCGTCGGCGCCCGCGGCATCCAAGTCGCAGCTCGTGAGTACCCGTTTCCCGTCGCGCGGGTTGTTTGACGAGCCCTCGGAGCCCCTGCGGAAGCCCGGCGAGGCCGAGAGCGACGAGGACGAGATCAGCGACAGCGACAGCCCCGAGGTGCTCCCGCTGTCCCTGCGCAGCACTAAGACCAGTGGCGTTGGCGCCGGCACGTCGCTCTACCGCTCGGGTCGCTCGCTCGCCAGCGCGGCCGCCGCCATGATACTACCGCCAAGTGGCGCCGACGTCGACGACGCGAGCGAGCAGTACACGTTCAGTGAGTTTGCGGAGACCATGGCGACCACGCCACGCGCTCGCGTGTGTAACCGGTGGGAGGAGCAGCCGATCCTCACGGACGCCGCCCGCGCCGAGCGCGAGCGGCAGTTGGCGCGCGCCGCCGAGGAGAAGCGCAAGAAAGAAGACCGCGAGCGCAAGTTCCAGGAGGAGCTCGTCGAGTTCCGGCGCCAGCACGCGCGGTGATCCGTCGATTTGTTCCCCGGTCTAAAGCTCGAAACCTAAACCAACGTCTCTATTTAATGTGCCTTCTCCGGCGTGTCCGCTGCGGCGGTCTCTTTCTCCGCGTCCGTGGCGCCTGCGCTGGCCGACGGCGCGCTCTCCGTGCCCTGCGCTGTCGTCTCCGGCGTGCCGGGGCTCTCGCCGGCGGCCTCGGGCGGCCCGAGGATCACGTTGCCGAGAAAGCCGAGGCACTCGGCCACGACAAAGTAGAGCACGAGCCAGAGCACGCGCACGACGAGCGCGAGCAGGCAGAACACGGCCGCGTACACGGTCCAGACGTCGAGCATCGCGGTCTTGTGCCAGGGCTGCGCCAGGTCGACCGTCTCCAAGTGGGTCGAGCCCAGGCGCAGCGTCGCGTCCAGGATCTCCACGGCCATGTGGGTGCCACCGGCGCGCTCGAGCAGCTTGCCCACGCGCGCGGCGTTGCGCGCGTAGCTGGCGTTCGTGAGCAGCTCCACGACCGCGTCGTGGATCTGCGCCGCCGAGAGCAGGTGCTTGTGGAGCACGATGCCGGCGCCGGCGTCCGCGACGCGCGCGGCCACGTCCGGCTGGTCCCCGTGGAACGGGATGCAGAGCAGCGGCTTGCCGTTCACGAGCGCCTCCTGCGCCGAGACCATGCCGCAGTGCGAGACCGCGATCCGCACGGCCGCATGGGCCAAAACGTCCAGCGACGGCACGAGGTGCGGCGGCTTGACCTTGAAGTTGGGCGGCACGTTGGGCGGCAGCACGTTGCGCTGGTCCGACGGGAGCACCCAGAGCACTTTGATTTGCGGCTCGTCAGCGCGCATCGAGAGTCCGTCCACGAGCGCCTCGCTCTGCCACGCGTCGATGTACGACATGGTGCCCAGGTTC
The DNA here is from genome assembly GCA_023336295.1 of Pythium folliculosum. Classification (NCBI taxonomy): domain Eukaryota; phylum Oomycota; class Peronosporomycetes; order Pythiales; family Pythiaceae; genus Pythium; species Pythium folliculosum. The sequence continues at coordinate 24,727 of JAADWV010000126.1, forward strand.
AGGTACACTACCGCCGCTGGCTGGGGGCCAGTGCCAGAGCCACGACTCCTGTCCTTGACGGCCGCGTGCTTGCCGAACCACTGCTCGAGCATGTTGCCGACGTGTGGCTGCGAGCGGTTAAAGTCGAGCGGCAGCAGCGGGCCCACGGGCGAAACGAGCGGTGACAGCGGCTGCGGGTGCTCGAGCCCGAACGCCGTGTTGAGCAGCACGCGCGCGCCCTTGAAGATCTCGTGCTGCGAGCGGTAGGGCGCGAGCTCGAGCTCCCAGCGCACCTTGTTGAGCTGCATGAACGGCGGCGTGAGCGCGACCGAGAGCAGCCGCGGGAAGAGCAGGTTCAGGCAGCGGTTCCACAGCGACATGTCGGCGCGGAAGCCCGTGCCCCACGCCGGCACGTAGCTGGGCGCGCCGCCGAGGTCGAAGAGGATCGACGGCGAGTTGACCACGTGCGGCACGCGCAGCTTGTGCGCGAGGTCCTGCGCGCCAATGGACGCGATGTCCATGACGATCAGTGCCGGCGGGTGCGGCGCGAGCTGCGGCAGCAGCTCGTCGAACATGGGGCGCGCCGCGGCCACGTAAATGTCGTTGAACATGGTGAGGATGCCGCGGAAGTTGGACGAGTCCCAGGTCATGGTCTTGAGCTTGGCGCGGAGGTCGTCGGCCGAGATGGGGAACGCGCCGGCCGAGACGAACGGCACGCCGTGGCCGGCGACCCAGTCGCGGCCCGACTCGTGCGTGGCGAACGACACGCGGTAGCCGCGCGCGTGCATGGCCTGCGCCACGCGCAGCAGCGGCAGCGCGTGGCCCTTGATCGCGATCGACACGAACAGCACGTGGCGGTCGCGCACGTCGCCCGAGGAGGCGGAGACGGCGGTCGCCGTGGTCGGGCACACGGCGTCGGATTCGGACGGCGAGCACACGTCCGCGGCGCCTGCGGCTCCGTCGTCCTGCGCGTGGATCTGGCAGGCGGCCACGAGCAGCAGCAGGAGCAGCGCAACGAGCGCGAGCCGCGGCGGCGCGATCGCCATGTCGCCTTGATGGGAGGTGAGCTTTGGTGTGTTTGTACCCCCTCGCCGGCTCGCCAAGGGGTACGGTACGGTACTGTACCCCATACTAAAACCGGTATCTTACGGTTGGTATCACCATCGAGAGTGTTGGTCTCGTTTGCGTTTCGGGATCATGAACAGACACAGCAACCGCCATTTCCGGTTCATCTCTGCGCCTGCCAGACTCAAGACGCCGCCGCCAAACGCTCAACAGACCCACCGAGAAGCAGACCCAGCCGACCAACATGCCTGTGGTAAGACGATGGAGCTGAGAGAAGGAGGGCGGTGGTGGAGGTGACTAAATTGTGTGTGGGTCGTCTCTAGTTTGTGGCGAGCGACGGCACCAAGTTCGAGGACCGCAACGCCTGGCGGCGCTACGAGTTCGAGACCAACTACACGTTCCGCAACAAGGCGGGTGAGACGCTGACCAAGCTGCCGGGCCAGATCAGCGGGCAGCCGTTCGACCTGTCGGACCTCGACGGCTGCGAGGTGCGCCTGCTCGACCAGTGCGACCAAGTGCAGGTGGACAACCTCACCAACTGCCGCGTCTTCATCGGCCCGTGCTCCGAGTCGGTGTTTGTGCGCAACTGCACCAACTGCACCTTCACAGTCGCGTGGTAAGGCGGCCACCTCTCATCGTTGTGACTATGTGTCGTTCATGGGCTGATGGCCTTGTGCTCCCTTTCGTATCGCAGCAAGCAGCTTCGCACGCGCGACTGCACCGGCTGCTCGTTCGCGCTATACTCGCTCACCGATCCGATCATCGAGACCTCGAGCGGCATGCTGTTTGCGCCCTTCAACGGCGCCTACAACGGCATCGAGCAGGTGCGTTGTGGCGGCTTCCGAGGGATGACGCATGGAACTGGGCTGAATTTGCTCGGGTTGGCGACTCGTTTTCCTCACAATAGCACTTTAAAGACGCGCGCCTCGAGCCCACCAACAACCACTGGTCGCTCGTGTACGACTTCAACGACCCGGACAAGTCGGGCCACAACTGGCGCCTTCTGCGTACGTTTGGCACTGCTCGACTCTCCTCCCTGCTGGGGATTGAATCCTTCTGACCGCCTTCACCAATTCGATGTAGCGCCCTCGGAGGCCGGCGCACCGTGGGAACTCGATCTCTCCACGCTTGTCCCCGACGATGCTTCCCTTGGTCCATGCGTGAACCCAGTGCCGAAAGACGCCGGCTACGTGCAGTATGACGACAGCGGCAAAAGCGGCGCTGGCGGCACCATGCAGTCGTTCTCGTTCCACACGTCACAGGTACGAGTGTTCACTCGACACCCGCGGACGCAAAAGTTTCCTGACTTGTTTGGGTTCGATTCTAGCAAGAGGCTGAGAAGGTGCTGGCAGAATCACAACCGCCAAGTGCTACTGCCAGCTCGTGCCAGGCGCAGGAGCCAGCGCTGGCGATGGCGCCGCCGCCGCCGATGCCCTCGACGGCCGTGAATGTGAGCGCGCCGCCGCTTCCGCCGCCCGCGCCGATCGTCCAGTCCACCGGCGCAAGCGAGAACCAGAAAGTTGCCGTCGTCGAGGCCGCCGAGCTGTTGACGTCGCCGGCGTGTCCGTCTGTGGGCAGCTGCAGTGCCAAGAATGTGTACGTGAGTGAAGTGGAAAAACCACGGCGTCGCAGAGCACTGACCTGAGAGGATTGTGTTCCTGTGCCCATGTAGGTCTGAGCCAGCCACGGACGCTGCGATCGACAAAGCCGCCGAGATGCTTCAACAAGTCGTGTCGCTCGATTCGTCCACGACCGCTGCGCCGACCCCGGCCATGTAGTCAACAGATGCGCGGCGACGGAGCTAGTTTTTCCTAATAGGCTGCTGCATCCACCTATATCGCTACAAAGCGACAACTGCGACGATCATAACTAGCCACCATGAAATAAACCCATAAACTCCACAACCATCCATGAAGCCCAAACGAAGTTCATTGGCAGCACACCTCCACCGCCTAACAAAAAGAAAGAGAAAGACAGGAAAACCAAGCCTTTGGGTAGCTGACTCGCATGCTAGTGCGAGCTCATGGCGTCGCCCACGCCCACGCCCACACCCACACTCCACGAAGTGACGACGCGAGACGGCCACCAGGATCACAGTCGATGCAGATGACAGCTAATGCGGAACGAATTGAAAAAAAAATCACGTGAAAAACGGGGTGTCGCGCAACTCGCGGTGCACGACAACCTCAACCCCGGCGCCTCCCGCCATGTCCTCGTCATCACCGTGCTGCCACGCGTTTGGATCGTCGTAGGCCAATAGGCAACGGGCGCGGACTTCGAGGTCTTGAGCGTACAGTAGCGGCGCGACCAAGGAGACCGAGCGCGTCGAGCGACCAACGACGTGGCAAAGATCAAAACAAAACCCCTCCATCTCCACGGCACCCATACCTAGCTCGTTGGCGAGCACTGTGTAGAGAGCTGGGCGGCTCGTGCCGATGATACCGTCGTGGCCGTAGAGAAAAAACTGGAAGCGACGAGGGTCGACGATATCGCGGTCGATGACTTTCCCGGCCGGCGCGTTGCCGCTTTTGTCCGCCTTGTTGTGCGGGAAAGCGCGCACGCGGTGCGAGCGCGTGACGAGCACAAACGTAATCGGTGGCGGGGGCTCAGTTGAAAGCATAAGCCACGCATGGTGAATAGCCCGCATCTCCGACCCGAACACGGAGTGCATATCCCCCTCGCTTGCGTCGTCGCGAAAGTAGACGATCTTGTCTGGGCTCGCCCCGAAGTGTCGCTCCTGAAACTTGACAAACAGCTCAAACAGCATTGGCGTGAGGACGCTGGGGAGATCCATATCAACAACCGCTCGCTCGCGGCCAATGAAACGGGAACCGGTCTTGTTGATACACGCCACGACCGCGGCGACGGGGGTCGTGCTCTGCGCGCGCGGAGCATCAACGCTGACGCCAAAGATGATCGTCCGGCCGCTGGCCATCACGCGAGGCGGATCGTCCAGTTCACAGTTGATTCCGTCGAGCTTTGTGTTGACCTGGAGCACGATGTTCTTCACAAAGTCACGCCTCTTCATCTTGGCGGCATTACCCGCAACGCACTGGCTGGCGACCCCCAGCACTGAGTGAGCCATTCGCTTGACCCCATCGTAGAGGGGGCTGTGATCAGACTCGAGCACAACTAGCACAAGCTCACAACCAGGAGTGCCCTGGACAGCTTCACGCATCGCTCCGTCGATCACAGCATCGTCAACATGGTCGCCGCGCCAGGGCTTCGAAACGATGGGTGGGTCGTCTCGGGCATGCAAGCCGTGAGCGCCTGCGCAATTGACGAATTTCTTCGCGAACTTTTCAACTTCCGCGTGCTGAACGCGAGGCGAGAAGTTCACAACACACCACGACCGAATCCTCGCACCGCGGAACACCTGCATGCCGTGGAACTCATCCTCGCCATCGCGTGGCGGCGGGATCCGCTTGCCAGTGACCAACGGAGGTGGCTTGAGCAGCCGTGCCTCGACTTTCAACATCGTCGGCTCGACACTGACGCCGAAAGCCCGAAGCGCTGGATCGCGCGCGAAATCGGCGTTCTTTGCCCACTCCTTGATCTTGTCTCGGCGTTTATTAGGGGGGGAGCTTGGGAATCTTCGCCACAGACGCATTGTCCGCACAGCGCTGACCCGGGCACACTCGACACAACTCCATGGGAAGCCACGTGGCGGACCTCCCACGGCCGACGTCGACAACCGGAAGCTCCGGGTGTCGAAGGCGCTCATTGTATTGCATCGACATGTACTGCGCCACTGACACCTCGCGCGTTTGGGATCGCCACTCGAACGTGGTCTGATTCGCGTCGCCGGGACCAACTCCACGAATGCGCTGCGGAGACTCGTTCATCGTGTGAGTAGTATACACGTCGAGACGCCGAATCGCGCCGCTCCACTGGTCAACAGATCGCAGGAGGTCGCTATCGCTACGAACGCCGGCAGCTCTGCGCGCCACATCCACCAGCGGAGTGCGTGGCTTGTAGAAAGCTGACTGGACGATGTCAAGCACCAAGTGCGGACCGTCGGCGCCAAAACACACGCTCTGGTGCACACCGCTGATAATCTCGCGCGTGGTATCGCCCTCGACTGTCTTCGTTGAACGTAGGTCGTACGCCACCGGGCCATTCGTCACGAAGCTACAACATAGCCAAAACCGGATAAGTAGACGCAAAAAACACGGCCCAGCGCAATAGAAAGCAAAAACGGTCGTACCTGCGTCGCTTCGAGTCAAACAGCACAACGTCGAGCGTTTGCAGCACCGGTCGCACATTTGCAGCTGTAGCTTGCACGTCCGTGTACTGCACAGCATCTGCCACCGTGATGACTTGCTTCCACTCGATCTTGACGTCGAAGTCCCCACCCCAGCGCGCGCCGCCTTCTCGTGGCACGTGGACGTGAAGCTCGATCACGTCGTTGTCAAGACGCATGGGCGCGAAAAGGCTCTCGCCGCCATCAGCGATCAGCCGGACGTCCGGTAATTGCGCCGCGACGCCGCGAATGATCGCGAGCCGAAGCCAGTCAGGCCGCTCCGAAAACGTTTCGGCGGTCGCGCGCGCATCGTCGGCGCCGCGTTCGCGTCGTCCGAAGGCAGCGTGGAGGCGCGCGCGGAGCGCGGCGCGTCGACCGCGTCGATCGTGTACCTGAAGTACTCGCGCCCACGCTCGCGCGGCAGGTGCACGCGGAAGCAGTTGACCTCCAAGTCGATGGTGTCGGCGCGTAACGGCCGTGGCGTCGGCGGGCGCGCGCACATCGCATACGTCTTCGTGAGCGCCTCGTGCTCAGGGTGCACGGGCAGCAGGCGCTGCGGCGCCGGCAGAGGCGGAGGCTCCTGCCAGTGACTGCCGCGCCGGTCGCTCATGATCCGTGGCGCGCGTGGCTAGAGAGGCGAGTTCTCACGTGGCGAGGCCGCCGCCAACAGACCGAGCTGGCGCCGCCTGCGAGGCAGGTCACTGGCTGTCCTTGTCGCCCTGTCGCGCCTCCAACCGCCGCATCTCGACGCCACGGTTGCCCGGCGCGCATCCACAGTACGGTCAGCGCCCGCGGTTTCCTCTCTGGATGTCATGCTCTGTCAAAATGCCGGCATGGACAACATGGCTGCCGCCACTAAATATGGATCATCCCATATTAATACTTCGGGAAACTTCGGAAAGTTATGACGGTTTTTGAAGGAACCAACCTTCTATTTGAGATGGGTTGGCCGCTCTTTTGGAAGAGATGACACCAAACGCAAGTCACTCGGCCCAAGCGCGATGGCGAAGAAGACGCGCGTGCAGCTCGCCAGCGAGCGCAAGTGGTACGCGCGGCTCTGGTGGATCGGCTTCCACGTGTACGACTACGCGGCGCTCGCGTACGCCGGCGCGCTGAGCCCCAAGGCGCAGGGCACGAGCGACTTTGTCACCTGCGTCGCCGTCGCGCTGCTCAACGTCGCCGTGTACGCGCGGCTCCAGACCTCGTCGCCCGGGTACCTGTCGCTCTCGACTGCTGGTCGAGCGCGTGATCTTGAAGGAGGAGACTTGCGTACGAAGGCTGATGACCATGTCGGTGGTCCTGCTGCTGATGCGGCGGGGGAGTCAGATGCTGAGCTGCTCGTGCCGCGGCGGGTTCCAGACAGAGGCACGGAGACCGTTGACATGGGCAACACCAGCGTCACGCGCTTCTGTGACGAGTGCCAGAACATGCAGCCCATGCGCACCAAACACTGGTGAGTGAGAAGAAGTGGTGATGTGGTGTGATGGCGTGGCTGGCTAACGCTTTGTCTTTGTTCGTGTGATTCCCAGCAAAGACTGCGAACGTTGTGTGTTCCAGTATGACCACCAGTACGTGCCGTGGCGCTGGTTCCTTGCCTGTCGATCTCCCATCGATTCCTAATCAGTGTGTTTGTGCTCTCCGTAGCTGTGACTGTGCTGGTACTTGCGTCGGCCGCGAGAACCGCCGCGTGTTCGTGCTCTACCTATTTATCCAGATGCTCGAGGGCTTCCAAATGATCGGTGCCGCGACCTCGGCGTTCACGCTGCAGTCCACGATCGACGACTGGCTCGTCGCCAACATGGCGTTTATCGTTGTGTGGTTCTCCGTGCTCGTCGTGCTGCTGATCACGATCCCGCTTCTGGGCTATCAGGTTTTCCTCATCTCGACCAACCAGACATCGTGGGAACACGCGCGGCGCTCGGCCATCACCTACCTGCAGCACCTGCCCGACGAGGACTCGCCCTTCGACCGCGGCGTCGTGCGTAACTGGTGGGCGTTTCTCAGTGGCGGCAACAGCGACGTCTGGGTCCACGCGACCGCCAAGCCGCAGCACTCGCCGCTGCGGCAAGCCCGCCCCGAGGCAGTTGACGACTCGATCATGTGACATGTGCCGAACAGATACCGTTACGAACCCATGAACCCATTTGACCAGGAGCTCACTTGTTAAAAACTGTTTCAATTCACTTTAGTGACGGGTTGGTGGTCAGTGCTCTCCTGATTGTCAGCTGCGATACCGCAAAGCAAGAGCTACGTGTCGAACATCCTCCGCTCGGGGAACAACCCGCTTCCAGAGAGCGCTTCCTTCCCTGCTCCCTACAGATCGATCTCCCCTCCGCCTCCTCCCCCATAGTGCCATGGCCGACAGCGTGCTCCACGCGGCCTTCGTGGTGGGCGCCGCGGTCTTCTCTGTGGGCTTCATCGTGCTGCTCAAGTGGGTCTGTGAGCCCGTGCTCGAGGCCAAGCGGCTCAACAACGAAGTTGACGCGCCGCAGGAGCAGACCTTCGAGGACCCGCTGGACAAGAACCCCAAGACCGGGCTGTATGTTGCCAGTATGGCGTATATTGTATTGCGGCAGGAGAGCTCATGCGGGTTTGCTTTTGTTGGATTCTAGGCGCAAGTTTGGATCGCTCTCGGACAAGGCGTCGCTGTCGCTGTCGGTGATCATCCCGGCCTACAACGAAGAGGACCGCATCACGGTCACGTTGCGCGACACGGTCGCCTACCTCGACGCGCGCAAGGCGCAACAGCCGTACGTTTTGTTTTCCCCGTTTCTATGATACGCATGGTGGACCCACATCGTGTGTAGTGGCTTTTCGTACGAGATCATCGTCGTGGACGACTGCAGCACGGACAAGACGGTCGAGGTCGTGCTGGCCGAGATCAAGAAGACCACGGTCGCGCGTATCAAGCTGCTACGCCTCAAGGAGAACCATGGCAAGGGTGGCGCCGTGCGCAAGGGCGTGATGCGCGCGCTGGGCGAGCGCATCCTGTTTGCCGACGCCGACAACGCGACCGAGATCCGCGATCTGGACAAGCTCGACAAGGCCATGAGCGGGGCTGCGGATGTAGGCGCCGACGGCGTGATCGTGTGCGGCAGCCGCGCCCACTTGGAGACCGAGGCCATCGCCAAGCGGAATCCGCTGCGCAACGTGCTTATGCACGGCTTCCACTTCATCGTCGCGACGCTCTGCGTGCGCAACGTGCGCGACACGCAGTGCGGCTTCAAGCTCTTTGACCGCACGGCCGCGCGGCTCGTGTTCACGCCCATGCACATCGAGCGCTGGGCGTTTGACGTCGAGCTGTTATACATCGCGGCGACCCACAAGCTCACCGTCAAGGTACTGAGCACGAAAGCCATGGTTTGTTCCTCGCTGGTGGTCTCACGCTGGGCATTATGCGTATTGCAGGAGGTGGCCGTTCAGTGGCATGAAGTGCCCGGCTCCAAGCTCAGCGTGGTCTCGGCCACGCTCACGATGCTGCGCGAGCTCGTGCTGATCCGCGTGTGCTATACGCTGGGCATCTGGAAGACCCAGGACGGCGGCTTCCGTCTGGACCGAAGCGGCGTCTTCGTGCCGCAGCTGTAGAGCTCCAACTTGCTGTCCAGAACGCTGCGTCTCTCTCGATAAAAAAAACCTAACTCAGCCATGATGTCAACTCCAGCTACGAGTCTAAAATTCTGTCTATCGTTTACTGGTGTTGACCCACTCGCCCATCCGGTTCTGCTACGGATCCTTCTTCTTGGGTGACTTGGACGACTCTCGCGAACGGCGATCCTTGCTGTCGTGGTGCCGCGAGCGGTGCTCGGTCTTGTCTTGGGGCTTTAATGGGCGCGTGAACGAGCTGTCCCCGCCGTCGCCCATCATAAAGTTGAGCTTGCCCGCACCTGGCGCCTTCTCAGGAGCTCGCTTTTGGGCGTCCGGGTGCGGACGTGGCTGGCCCTGATAGTAGTTGTGAAGGCTCTTCATGCGCACGCGGTTCTTCTCCTTCCCTCTGGTTTCGTCGCCACCGCCGCTCGCCCGCATGCGACTGGTCCCAACATCACCTCTGCGGTCACTGCCACTGCTGCCACCGCCACTACTAGGGGTGGATCGATCGATCCCTCGGTCTTCCTGCTTCCGTTTCTTGATCTGCTCCTTGGCGGCCTTTTCCTCGTCTACGATTTCGAGATACCGATCGAGCTGGGTTCCAGGATCATTTTTCTCTTCCTCGAGATCCTTTACGTACTTCACCAGGCTCACCTTCTTCGACGGGCGGTCCGATTTATCCCGGCGGTCCTCGCGTTTGCCTCGCAAAAAATCATGGTGACGGTGGCTTCTATCGTCTTTACGCTTGTGAGGCCGCGGCGACGACGGAGAGGCTGAGTTGGTACGGTCTCGATCTCTGTGCTTGTCGACCGAGGGCGACGGCGTGAGTTCCACACGCGGGCGCTTGCCAAGCACCTTCGACGACGGTGTAGTGTCGTGACTCCTGTCTGACTTGCTGCTCTTGCTGGAAGACGAGGTTGTCTGCAACGCATGCTTGGAGGAGGATGACGAGGAGGAGGACCTCGCCGTCACGATCGACTCGAGCGAGCCTTTTGGCGCGAAGTACGAGGTAATAGACGTCGATTTCTTACTTGTCGCCGTAGACTTGTCCTTGTTCGTTGCGGGTTCGCGCTCACGGTCGCGCGACTTGAGTTTCTTGGTGCCACTATCGCCCGAGAAGAAACTATCCGTTTGCTTTGGCTTCGTGAACGTGGCAAACGGGTCGCTCTCCTTGGTCTGGTTGTCTTTCTTCCCGGAAGGCTTGTACACGCTCTGGAAGGCGCCGCTCACCGCGCTCTTCAGGCCTTCGTTCAAAATGTCGGCGCGCGTCTTGCCTTTCACCTGACCATCCACGAGGCCGAACGTGCGGATCTTGCGCCATACAGCCGCTGCAGGAATACACAGGCAATCTATCAGTATCTTTGTGCAGCAGAGATCCATATAGTCCAGCAGCGTGTCCAACGCACCGCCAGGCTCGAGTTCTTTCCCCCGGCGGTCCAGCATGCGCTTGATCATGAGTGTCTTCGGGAGCCTACGACAAACCACCAGCGCAAAACGCGCTTCTCATAAGCACGCGACTAAACGCCCGCGAAGACAACCGGCGACCGCCACGCACATTTCCTGGCTGTCGAGCCGCAGCGGGTACTCGCGCTCGCGGGGCGAGATCTTGAGCACCTTGGCGACGCGGTGGCCGCGCGAGTCGCCAAACACAAACGCCTACAGAACCACAGTTAGACGCATGCCCCGCCATCCTCCCATTACGCCAGGCCGTCCGCACCATAGAGAAGTACTCGATCGTGTCGCCCGCGAAGAGCTTCTCGTCCGCCAGGTCCTCCGCCGACAGCCCGCCATACTCCTCCTCCTCCTCCGTCATCCGGTGTGTCTCTCTCGACGTGTTATCGTCGTCCTCTCGCTCCTCCTCCTCCTCCTCTCGCTCCTCTCGCTCCTCCGACCGCTCCTCCTCCTTCTCCTCCGGCGACTCAAAGTCGCTGTCACTCGAGAGCGACAGCGCGCGCCAGCGCTCGGCGGCTTCACGTCCCATGCTGGTTGCCGCGGTGGGCCATCAAAACAGGACACTCAAACGGTTAACTTAACGAGGAACCCAGAGCCGTTGTCACACTCCGCTTGAAAACCCTGCGAAACGGGTTGGCGGGAAACGGCGGAACCTGTTTTCTGAACCCATGTACCCACGCTGATGGTTAACTTATTTGAAGCCAGGGGGAGATCCGAATCATCAACATGGGCGAAGCACCACCGCCGCCGACGCCGCGCGCGCTCGTGGTGTTCGACTACGACTGGTCGCTCGTGAACGAGAACTCGGACACGCTGGTCTTCCAGGCGCTGTGCCCGGAGCTGCTCGCGGAGATCGCCGCGCGCCGCCAGACGCAGCCCTCGTGGACGCAGCTCATGGACGATCTGCTGGGCGAGCTGGTCGCGCGGCGCCCAGAGCTCACGTGCGCGCAGATCCGCGACGCCGTGGCGCAGATCCCCGTGCAGCCGCGCATGCTGGACGCGCTGCGCATGGCCGTGGAGCAGCACGGCGCCGACGTCAAGATCGTCAGCGACGCCAACACCGTGTACATCGAGAGCCTGCTGGCGCGCGAGGGGCTGGCCACGTACGTGTCCCAAGTGTTCACGAACCGCGCGGCGTTTGAGGGGGAGGCGGAGGGTGAACAAGGCAGCAACCGCCTGCGCGTGGCGCCGTTCCATCCGCTCGAAGAGCCGCCGCACGGCTGCGCGCTGTGCCCGACCAACATGTGCAAGGGCCGCATCCTCGACGCCATCCGCGCCGAGACGGCCTACGACGTGGTGCTCTACGTCGGCGACGGCGGCGGCGACTACTGCCCGGCGACGCGCCTGACCAGGTAAGGTCTAGTGTCAATGGCTTCTAAAGGGATGCGAAACTAACAAGCTGGATGTGGTGGCAGTCGCGACGTCGTGTTTGCGAGGGACGACGACGCCGACGGCAAGGCCTACGGACTGCTAAAAAAGATCCGCGCGGACCCGGACGCCGTGCGCGCGCGGGTAGTGCCGTGGCACTCGGGCCACGACATCTACGAACAGTTCTCGCTCGCGCTGCAAGCCGCTCGCAGCTGATGACTCAAAACACACTGACTGGGTGGGCTCTCCTCATCAAAGCCCTCTGCTCGTGTGTGCAAAATATGAATCACGTTTCACATTATCTACTGCTTCTTCTGGGCGCGCGCGTACTCCTCGAACCACGCGAGGCTCTCCGGGTTGCGCAGCGCGCTCGAGTTGCCGACGGCGTGGCCGTCGACGATCTTCTTGACCGTGATCTCGACCTTCTTGCCGCTCACGGTGTAGGGGATGTCCGGGCACGCGATGATCAGCGCCGGCACGTGGCGCGGCGACGCCTGCTCGCGGATTGCGCGCGCGATCTTCTTCTGGAGAACGGGCGTGAACTCCACGCCCTCACTCAGGATCACGAACAGCAGGATGCGCACGTCCGGCGTGCCGTCGCTCAGTACGATGCTCTGGCCCACGACGATCGAGTCCTGGAGCTCCTCCATCTTCTCAGTGATTTTGTAGATGTCGGCCGTGCCAATGCGCACACCACCCGGGTTCAGCGTCGCGTCCGAGCGGCCGTAGATCACGAAGCCGTCGTGCTTGGTGACCTCGGCAAAGTCGCCGTGGCGCCACACGTTCGGGAACACGTCAAAGTCTGCTCACGGAGAGATTGGTCAGTTTGGAGACGGAAGATTCCATCAACGAGGACTCCAACGTACAGGCGTTGAAGTACTTGGAGCCGTCCGTGTCGTTCCAGAAGTAGAGCGGCATGGACGGGAACGGTTTGAGGCACACGAGCTCGCCCTGCTGCTGCTTGACCTCCTTCCCGTTGTCGTCAAAGATGTGCACGTCGAGGCCGAGTCCGCGGATCTGGAGCTCGCCGTCACGGACCGGCAGGTTCGAGCAGCCGAGCGCGAAGCAGCCGTTGAGGTCGGTGCCGCCGCTGATCGAGGCGAACTGGACGTCGCTCTTGATGCTCTCGTACACAAACTTGAAGATGTTGGTGCTCGCGGGCGAGCCCGTGGACGCGATGGCGCGGAGCTTGGAGAGGTTGAACTCCTTGCCGGGCTGGCAGCCCGAGTCCATCACGGCCGCCAGGTAGCGTGCGCTCGTGCCGAAGACCGTCACGCCGGCCTCCTGCGCGAACTCCCAGAGCGCGCCCGGCGACGGGTACAGCGGATTGCCGTCGAAGAGCACGACCGTCGCGCCCACGCCGAGCGCGCTCACGAGCCAGTTCCACATCATCCACCCGGTCGTCGTGTAGTAGAACACGCGGTCCTGGCGCGTCACGTTCAGGTGCTGCCAGACACACAAACGCTCATCGTCAGGCGATCAATCGCAATGAGTCTTTCCCTAAAGCCACACGTACCAGCATGTGCTCCTTGAGGTGGTTGAGCAGCACGCCGGGGCCCTGCACGAGGCACTTGGGCAGCCCCGTGGTGCCGCTGCTGTACATGATGTACACCGGGTGGTCGAACGGCAGCTGCGCGAACTTGATGGTCTCGTCCGCGGGCGACGCCACGCCCTGGTGGAGGAAGCGGTCCAGGTACACAGCGTTGCGGATCTTGGAGAGGTCCAGGTCGTGCGCCAGGTGGATCGAGTAGCGCACGAGCACGACCTGCTGCACGCTCGGGAGCTTGTCGATGATCTCCTTGAGCTGCGGCATGGTGTCCACGCGCGCGCCCTTGTAAAAGTAGCCGTCGGTCGCGAACACGACCTTGGGCGCGATCTGCGCGAAGCGGTCGAGCACGCCCTGCGCACCAAAGTCGGGCGAGCAGCTCGACCAGACGGCGCCGAGGCTCGTGGCCGCGAGCATCGCGACGATCGCGTCCGGCACGTTGGGCGTGTACGCGACCACGCGGTCGCCGGCCTCGACGCCGATCTCCGCGAGCCGCTTCGCGAGCTTGGCCACGCGCGCGTAGAGCTGCTTGTACGTGATCGTGGTGTGCTGGTTGCTCGTCTCGCCCTTGAAGATGATCGCCGGGTGGTCGTCGCGGAAGCGCAGCACGTTCTCGGCAAAATTGAGCCGCGCGCCCGGGAAGAACTTGGCGCCCGGCATCTTGGTCACGTCGTCCAGCACCTGCGTGTGCGGCTTGGACGAGATGATGCCCGTGTACTTCCAGCACTACAGAGAGAGAGAGAGAAGCAGTCCAATCGATCAGACAACTAGCTCAATCCATCCGCTCAATAACCAGTAACCACCACGCACCGCATCCCAGAACTGCTCCACGTTCTCCACGGACCACTGCCAGAGCTCACTCGGCTCCTTGAGCGCGAGTCTACATACAACAACAGCCACAGCTACGGATTAGTCTCCTTCCCCACATAGAACGCCTGAGATTCGCAGATGCGCCGCACCCATGCTTCTCGTTCACATGCTTGGTGAAGCGCGTCCAGTGGGACGAGTCCAGGATCGACTGCGTCGGCGTCCACACTAAAACACCACCACACCACAGACGTCAGTTCATACTCCCACAGACACAATCCAGCACACATATTAGCATCATGGCCGTACAGATCTTGCGGTCGGCGGAGCTGCTGGCGGCGTGGCGCTTCGCGGCCGTCGGGCTCAGCGCGCGCTCGGGCGACGCGACGCCGCGCGGGCTGCTCACGCCGTTTTCGGCGGCCATGGCAGCTGGCACTTCGGCCGTCGGCTCCGTGAAGTCCTCGCTCTTGCGCTTGCCGGCCGCTGGCGCCATGGCAGTGACGGTGGGTGTGGGAGTCGGCGGTGGTTCCTGAAATGCGACCCGCTCGCTGGTCGTCTACACACTGGGCCAAGGCGGAGGGGGGCGGCAATCAACACCCCAACACGGCAAAAGACGACGAGCGAGTGACGTGCGCACTTAGTGGGCGGTTTTAACACGCTAAGTTCGGTTTAACCACCACTTCGACAAAATGTGATCAGAATCCAGTTGAGTGTGGACGCAAAATATTCACATTTTGTCTATATTGGGAGCCCACCTTGAAGTGTGGGTGCGTGGGTTTTTGACTGGCGTGGCGCGAATGACGTCACGCGCGGATGGGGATGATGCACCTTCGTGACGCTGCTTCGGGTTGATGCCGTTCGTATGTGTCGACGAATCCCCAGGCAGCAACAGGCTGGATCCAACTAGCACCGTGGGCCACGGTGCTAGTTGGCGCAGCCGCGATGGGCGGAGCGACCGACTCAGGCCTTCCCGTGATCCATGGTTCGGACCCACGGGATCACTGGAGTGCAGATGCGAATGGAGAGCCTCGTGGGTTCAACAGCGTGTATGGGAATGGGAAGTTATATACAGTACGAATGTAAACATGGGGGACTCGCGCCCCCGCGCCTTCGCTTCTCTAGACAATATCAATTTTCCGAAGGCGACGGGGGAGCGGTAAGAAGGAGGAACCGAAAGAGAGACGGGCGACGTCATTGCTGGCGGCGGCTGTGACGCCAGTCGTGGCTCCACTTGAAGTTGCGGCGCTTCAAGTCAAGCAGCACAGTTCGTCTGTCTGTCTCATCATTCGTTCGTCTCATCAGACGGCCGCGGTGTCGTCGTCGCCGCTCTTGCCGGCCTTGATCTTGAGCCGCCCGAGCGCCTTGGCGCGCGCCGCGGCCGTCAGCAGCGTTGCGCGCGTCGTGCGCATGCTGCCCAGCGGCGCACGTGCGGCGGCCTGGCCCACGGCCGAGTCGGCATTACTGCTCACGTGCTCGCGCACGGTCGAGAGCAAACCAGCAAAGCTCGCGTTGAAGCCGAGCTCGGGCGTAAAGTGGAGCAGCTTGGTGCGCGAGAGCGTGTAGAGCTTGTCGGGCGAGAGCTCGAGGTCGTTGAGCATGATGGGCAGGATGGGCTTGCCCTTGTCCTCGGCGAACGCGAGCTGGTCGCGCACGAGCTCGCTCGCGGCCGTGCGGTTCGAGATGATCGCGACGAAGCACGCGCACTTGAGGATCGCCTCCTTCGCGAGGTGGATGCGCGCGGCCATGTCCTCGGTCGAGCCCTGCGCGCCGTCGAAGAAGCAGAACACGCCGCTCTCGGTGAGCCGGTCGTACACGCGCTGCGAGAACGTGCGGTGCTGGTCGCCGTGCGACAGGAACACAAAGTCGTCGGTGATCGCGTCCAGGTCGATCTCGGTGATGCCGTCGTCGCTGCCGTCCTCGCCAAAGAACGTCGAGCTGTTGCGCGTGTTGCGCGCGCGGCGCTTGAGCCCGCTCTGGATCTGCCGCTTGCGGTGCTTCTCCACTTCGTCGCGCACGCCATCGAGCAGCAAGCGGAACTGCGACGCGAACTTGTCCTCGTCGTACGTGTAGGTGATGTTGCGCTTGTTGGCGTTGTCGACGCTCGTGATAGCCGGCTCGAACGGCACCATTTGGCGCGTGTACACGTACACCTGGAGCTCGTCCGTGATGCGCGCGCACTCGGTGGACACGGCCATGATGGGCGTGCCGCACTCCTTGGCGAGCGCGAGCTCCTTGAGGCACCACTCCGACTGCGTGTAGTCCTCCGTGAGGATGCACACCACGAGCGCCGCGTTCTTGATGCCGCGGCCGATCTCCTCGCGCCACACCGAGCCGCCGCCGATGCCGCTCGGGTCCATCTGGTCCAGCCACGTCGTGACGTTCGCGGCCTCGAGGCTGCGGCGCAGCTTCTGCGCGAACTCGGCGTGCGAGTGCGTGTAGCTGATCATCACGTCGCGGTTACCGGCCGCGCGCTTGACCTCGAACTGGAGCGTGGTCGACGTCGTGCAGTCCGTCGGGCGCAGGCCGTCAATGTTGGTGCGCATGACGTCGGCGCCGCACGAGAGCAGCGTGAGCGCCGACTCGCGGTTCTCCTTCTTCATGGCCTCGTGGAGCGGCGTGTCGCCGTTGGGCATCTCGTCGTTCACGTTCGCGCCGTGGCGCACGAGCTCCTCGATCATCTCCTTGGACACGTTCGGCGCAAGCGCCGCGCACAGCATCGGCGTCATGTATCGCTCGTCGCGGATCGACGGGTCGGCCTTGTGCTGCAGCAGCAACCCCAGCACACGCACGCGGTTCACGCGTGCGGCCCAGTGGAGCGGCGTGCGCCCCTGCGCGTCCTGGAAATTCGAGTCCGCGCCGGCCTGGAGCAGCAGCTCGGCGGTCTCGAAGCGGCCGTTGATCGCGGCCCAGTGGAGCGGCGTGCGGCGGTTGAGGCCGATGTAGCCGTGCTCGCCGAGCGTGTTCGGGTCGGCGCCGTGGCGCAGCAGCTTGCTGAGCGTGGATGTGTCGTTGTTGGCCGCGGCCGTGTGGAGCGGCGTGAGCGCGACGTCGCCGCCCCAGTCCTCGAGCTCACGCGCCACGGGGATGTTGCCGTGCATGTACGCGAGCTGCAGCACCGTGAGCGTGTTCATGTGGCCCGGGTCGGGCACCTCAAGGTGGTTGGCACCGGCTTCCATGAGCAGCGCGACGATCTCCGGGCTCTCGGCCGCGAACAGCGGCGGCACGCGCTCGGACGAGTACGACGACTGGCAGTGCAGGTTGACGTCGGCGCCGTGGTCGATGAGCCACTGCACGGCCTTGATCTGACCGGTCGAGACAGCGCAGTACAGCGGCGTGACGAGCGTGGTCTTGAACACGGAGACGGCGCTGTCGTCGGCGGTCTGCGCGGGCTTGGCGATGAAGAACTGTGCAAAGTACCAGAACAGATCGCCCGTGCTGAAGCGCACGCGCGAGACCTTGTCGAACGCGTTGACGCGGAAGCCCGCGCGCAGGAACATGTCCATGAGGTGGATGTTGCCGTGGTACGCGGCCACGTGGAGCGGGTTCTTCTTCGAGTGGCCAAACGTCCGGAAGAACAGCGCCGCGTTCGTGTACAGCTCGTCGGCAAAGTCGTCGCCGAGGCGCGACTGCGCGTACGCGAGCAGGCGCGCGACCTCGACCGTGTTGCCCAGCTCCGTGGCCTTGAAGAGCTTCTTGCGGATGTCGCTGACCTCGCGGCCGCGCTCCGAGCGGTACTGGCTGCCGCGCTGGATCAGCCGCGAGCGGATGTCGCCCGTCTGGTCGGCCTCTTTGAACGCGCCGAGCTGCATCTTGAGGTGCTCGCGGAAGCGCGCAAAGTACGTGAGCTCGAGGAACATGGCGAGGAAGCTGATGACCGCGCCGAGTGCGTAAAAGTGGACGACTGTGCGCCCGCAGTGGAAGTTGTTGCCCTCGAGGAAGCTGTACGCAAAGTAGACGAAGATGAGGAAGTTGAGGATCACGACCAGCACGCCCACGAGCTCGCAGAGCTGCAGGAACAGCGAGCGCTTGACCTTGCTGCGGCCGTGCTCGCCGCCGCTGCGCAGCTCGCGCTTGAACGGCTCGAACGCGCGGAAGCCCGTGGCGGGCAGCCCGATGAGCACGGCCACGGGCAGCATGTGGTACACAAACATGGCGTACGTGATTACGGTGTTGCAGTCGCGGCAGCTCGAGTCCTCCGAGTAGTAGCACTGGCTCTGCTGGAACGTGACCGAGCTCAGCACGTGGCGCACGCGGAGCCCGCCCTTGTCCACGTCGTGGCTCGCCCAGAACGCCACGATGCCCACGAGGTCGAGCACGACGAGGAAGAGCATCGCGTGGTTCAGGCGCTTGGCAAAGTACGAGTTGGTGTGGTACCCGCCGCCGAGCATCACGCGCGGGAGCTTCTTCGGCTCGCCGCGCAGCTGCGGCTTGGGGCCGGTGGCCATCTTGACGATGTCGGCGAGGTTGGGCGTCGACGGCGGCGACGGGACCAGCGCAGTCGCGGTGTCGCCGTCCGCGAATCCGCCGAGCGCCGCGCCGCTCGCCACGGCCTTCTTCTTGCGGCGCCTGGCCAGAAAGCCCGTTGCCAGCGCGTTCGCCTTGCTGGAGGCAGCCTCGCTGCCCGCTGACGGCGGACGCGGCGCGCCATGGCCGCCGCCATTGCCACCGTGGCTGGACAGCGGGCTCTCGTGGAACGTCTCGCTGGTCTCGCCGCGGTCGTTGGCTGCCTCGGCCGCTGGCGCCGGCGGAGGAGGGGCTGGCGGAGGCGCACCGTGCCCGCCAGAGGCGCGTGGCGACTCTTGGATCGCCTGGTAGTTGGTCTCCATCTCGCGGCGGACGGGGAAGGCGGTGGAGCGCGAAAGAGAGACTGGGAGGAGGGGAGGAGGGGAGGCGGAGCGAGAGGGGAGAGGGGATCGATCTCCTCTGGGCGGAGGGTGATATCTCGGAGGAACCGGAGGAGATGTGAGTGTGGCGAAGTGGCGTGGCCACTAGCGCACAAATCGGGGAATGAGCGGGCGGCTAACACACGCCGTGTGGGACTTTGGCGATCGCATGGAAAGAAAAGGAATGAGAGTCATCACATGATTGGATGAAAACAATGCATAAATTATATGATTGGTGCAAAATCGGGTAACGGTATCTCATTCTCGAATAAGGCTGCAGAGTTCAGCGCGGGTTCTCTCTCTCTCGTCGTTTTGTTCTCCAATGCGCGGACTCTCGCTGCAAGCCTTCTCGGCGACTACCTAGGAGCCAAGAATATTGTTCTCAGTTCCATGTCCGCAGAGAACCGTTCTCCACACGCATATCTGTTCTGTGTAGGAAGTGGTTTCATGTTCCCTTGGCACGTTCTCTTCAACAGATAGGGAACGACCGGCGGCAGCCTGACGCCACCCAAGATGGTCTCCGTCTGGTCAAAGCGGAGAGATCGCTGTTTATGTTCCGCGTGTCAGTCACATCACCGTGGACGAGCCAGACCGCAACTTGATTTGGGCAGCGGAAATTTTGGGACACGTGAATAAAATCCACTTGGAAACGATATATTCTCACAGATGATATCATCGGAGTGAAAAATACCGAATCGGTGTTAGCCAAACCCATGTCGAATCTGAGTCGGGCTCAGCCTCAGACCGCCATAAGGGTATCTGATGCTGTCCCTGGAGCGGGATGGCCAGGCGAAAAGCGCGGGACGCCCGACCTTGGCGCGCATACACACACACACACGCGCCACCGCCACCCGCAACGCGCAGTAGCAACGCACAAGAACAACAACAACAACACACTGTACCGCCACTAGCCGCCATGACCGAGAAGGAGATCCAGGAGCACGAGCAGCAGCCGTCCAGCGAGACGGAGGAGGCGGCCACGGCGCTGCCGGTCGGCACCGACGAGCCGCCGGTCACGGGCGCGCGCGCGCGGCGCTCGACGCAGAAGTTCGGCTTTGACGGGAGCAAAAAGGAGGAGGAGGAGGAGGAGTTCTCGCCGCCTGCCGGCCCGGGCGTCAAGGTGCGCGACATGGAAGCGGTCGCGGAGAAGGTGCGGTTTTGCGGCGTGGTGTGGCTTTGAATGGGAATGAAAGGAATACGGTGCTGAATGTGGACTTGCGCACGCAGATCTCGCACATGGGCAAGAAGGACGCCGAGACCATCAAGTCGCTCTACAGTATCATGTACAACCGCCGCTTCCAGCAGAAGAACGTACGTACCAACCAGCGTTTGCAACGGGCATGAAGCGTTGGTTTGATGACATGATGGCGGATGGCATGGAACAGATCCGCACAATCAAAGACCACATCCTCGACTTCACGGGCATCCCGGACGCGGACGAGAAGGTGCGAACCAACGGACGCTCGTGTGCTAATTGGCGTGTTATTGACAATGTGTTTCGGTGTGGTGGCGCGCGTCGCGCAGACTCACCTGCAGCTCCAGGGCAAGATTGGCCGGTGGATGCGCAGCTACGTGCAGGATATCATGGACCTGCTTGGCGTACGTATTGCACTATTAGACGCAACCTCGTAGGCGAATGACACACAACGCTCACACATCTTGTCACCATGCAGGTGGACCGCTCCAAGAAGTCGTTTGACGAGGAGAACAAGCCGTTCGACAAGGACGCGCTGATCGGCCGTCTGATCGAGTGGCTGTGCAACCCGCAGGAGTCAAAGGTGCGATAACCACGCGAAGCTAGCTGATTCTCGTGTTTGGTGTTTTTCTCGAGACTCACAGCGTGCTGTGATGCTACAGAACACCAAGAGGAAGGCGCCGGCCACTGCGGCCAAGAAGAAGAAGGCCGCGACTGCGACCAAGGCGGCGGCTGGCACCAAGCGGAAGACGGTACGTTCATGTATATGCGTGGGAGTGGGATAGTCGCCATGATCTCCAGACTAACGGTGATCCTGACACATTGATGTAGGCGGCGACGACCAAGGTGCCGGCCAAGAAGGCCAAGACCACGGCGACCAAGAAGACGAAGAAGGCTGTGGAGGAAGCGGACGAGGAGGAGGACGCGACCGAGTCGGAGCTGGACAAGGCCGATGACGACGAGGACGAGGTCGCCGGCGAGTCGGACAGCGACTTTGACGAGGACGACAAGAAATCCAAGAAGAAGCCGGCGAAGCGAGTGGCGGCCAAGAAGGCCGCGCCTCGTCGATCCAAAAAGACAGCGGCCGTTGTGGAGAGCGACGGCGAGGGAGAGGACGCCGAGATGGCGGAGGACCAGCCCGAGGAGGAGGAGAAGACCGTTCCGGCGGCGACGACGGACGCCCTCGGAGCGGACGTGCGCAAGAAGGTCCAGGACATCATCGCGAACGGCGACGCCGAGCAGCTGACGGTCAAGAAGGTGAGGAGGACTGAAGACAACGTTGTTGACGCTGGGTGCTACAAGACTAACTGGTTGACCTTGACGTGTAGATCGTGCGCCAGCTGAGTGAGGACATGGGCAAGGACTTTTCCGACAAGAAGGCCGCGATCAAAGACTTCGTGACCAACCTGCAGATGTGATCATCGGCCGTACGGTCACTGTCACCTCCACATAGTGTTCTCTGATTGGTACATAATGATTTTTGCAGTACAGTGATTGGCTATAAAACATTACCTCTTTTGAGTGACGTTCCTATTGCCTCCATCCAACCACGCCCGGCCAGCCATTCGCGCATCTCATCAGCCGCGGAGCTCTTCAATTGAGACCGCGAGGCGACACGACCGAGCACCGTACGACACGCACGATGGCCAAGACCAAGAAGGCGACTGAAAAGCCCGCGGCGGCCGCAGCTGCTGCCACCACGAAGGCCAAAGCGCCCGCCAAGAAGGCGGCGGCGGCCGCTGGCGCGTCGCTCGCGGACGCGTTTGCCCAGAGCGCGGCGTTCTTCGGCAAGAAGGCGACGTACGCGGCCCCGGAAGGTGAGTGCCACCCGCGCGCTTTGTATAGTTGACAAAGGATATGGAGCTCACGATTCTTTCTTCTTCTCTGTGCCCATAGAGCTGGTGGAGGAGCCGACGGAGGATGCCGAGGAGCAGAAGCTCGCCGAGACGGCGGCTGCCCCGGGCGACGCCGAGGACAAGCCCAAGAAGAAGAAGAAGAAGGACAAGAAGCGCAAGCTCGAGGAGGCGGAGGCGGCGTCGGGTGCCGAGACGACTGCAGGGGGCGGCGAGGACGCGACGGCCGCCGCGTCGGTGCCGTCGACCGAGGAGATCGCGGCCGACTCGGTGGCCGCCGCGCTGGGCCGCGGCTCGGACAAGTCGGAGCGCACGATCTTCGTGGGCAACGTGTCGCTGGACGCGACGCAGAGCGCGCTCAAGTCGTTCTTCTCGCCGTGTGGCAAGGTCGAGTCCGTGCGGCTGCGCTTCCTGCCGGTCGCCGGCACGGCCGTGAACGACCACGGCAACCAGAAGCTCATGATGAAGGTGTGCGCGAACCAGAAGATCTTCACGGACAAGCGCGACTTTTGCCACGCGTACGTGACGTTCGCGACCAAGGAGGGCGTGGAGAAGGCGCTGCTCAAGAACCGTTCGCTGTTCCTCAACAAGACGCTGCGCATCGACCACGAGAACCCGGTCGTGGACCCGCAGCGCAGCGTGTTTGTGGGCAACCTCTCGTTCGCGATCACGGACGAGACGGTCTGGGCCTGGTTCGACAAGCAGCTCAAGACCGACGAGGAGCCGTTTCCCGTGGAGAACGTGCGCGTGATCCGCGACCGCGAGACTGGCGCCGGCAAGGGCTTTGGCTACGTGCTGCTCAAGGGCAAGGCCCTCGCGGCCAAGGCGCTGTCGCTGGCCGGCAAGAAGATCCAGAATCGCGAGCTGCGCGTCCAGGTGTGCGGCAAGCGCACCAAGAACAAGAAGGGCGAGGACGAGGCCGCGCTCAAGCACGAGGGACGCCGCGCGGCGGGCGCTGCAGGTCGCGTGGTCGCTAAGAAGAAGGCCCGCGGCGAGCTCGTGGTGCCGCCGCCGGTTAAGAAGGCCAAGCTCGCGAGCGGCGACGCGGCCAAGAAGGGCGGCAAGCCCGTCGGGAAGAAGGGCGCTGCTGCGGCGGGAGCCGTCGGCAAGAAGGGCGCGGCAGCGGGCGCCAAGGGTGGCAAGAAGGTGCTTGGCAAGGGCGGCAAGCGGGATGCCAAGCCCCGCAAGGCGAGCGGGCTCGCGCCGGGCGTCAAGCCCAAGAAGCCCAAGCACGCCGCACGCAAGGCCCGGCAAGCGGCCGAGGCCGCCGCGGCCGCAAAAGCGAACAAGTAGATATTCCATAGAGTTGATGTTTTTGGTTGACGCCCCATTATCTTGAATTTGTTTGTTTGTGAGTTTCTTTTGGGATGGCAGCACCCTGCGCGAGCGTCCCACGACATACAAACGATCTCTCCGCTTCCTGTCCCTGTCGAGATGAGATCTCTTCCAAAGCTCAGTTCGGGCGGGCGAGCGGCACGTAGCCGCTACGCTTCTTCTTGTGCATCACAGCGGCGCCCACGAGCGCGACCACGGCGACGACGCCCGCGCCGGCCACGAACGGCGCCGAGTACGTTGTCTGCGACTGCGTGGCCGTCGACGTCGAGGCCTCGGCGGGCTGGTCCATGGCCTTGGCGGCCGCGAGCATGGTCGCGGCGCTGCTCTGGACGTCGTGGACGGCCAGGTACATGAGGCTCATGGCGCCCGTGTGCGGGAGCGTGTTGTTGTAGAGCGAGACGATGCGGATCACGTCGTTGGTCTTCATGCGGAGCGGCGGGTCGAACGTGCACGTGGTCATGGCCGTGATGTAGTCCTTCTCGTTGAGCACCTCGTGGCCCTTGCCGTACTGCGGCACCGAGCTGCAGATGAGGTCGCCGGTGGCGTCGTTGTAGATCGAGATGCCGAGGCCGCCGCGGTGCTGGTGGCCCACGGCAAAGACAATCTCCAGCTCGTCGGACGTGGAAGTGATGTCCTGCATGAAGTTGTACACCGAGTTGCTGCCCACGTTCAGGCGCTGCTTGGTCGCGAGCGTGTGCACGCAGCCCGGGTGGAGCACCGGGTCGCACGCCGGGATGTCGTACTCAACGTTGCCGTGGTGCTCAAAGTCGCCCGTGGCGTCGCAGCAGCCGGCGATGTACAGCGGGCGGATCTCGGGCTGCACCTCCGAGTACTCGAGCGTGTACCGCAAAAAGTACGTGCTCGTGCCGTCCGTCTCGGCGAGCTCCTTCTTCTCGAGGCACAGCGACGCGTCCTCGCAGCAGCGCAGGCCGCCGTGGTACGTCGTGGCCTCGCAGACCGTGTTGTTCTCGGCGCGTAGCTCGGCGTTGCAGCTCATCGGGTTGAACTTCATGCCGTTGACTGCGGTCGCCGTGAACTCGTCCTCGGACGTGCATGGGCACTCGAGGCAGTGGTGGGCCTTCTCGACCGCGAGATTGCGCGTGTTGATGATGTGGACGTTGGCGATCCACTCGTCCTCGCCGTCCACAGTCACGAACGCGTACGGGTAGTAAAACTCCTGCGGCGTGCCGCGGCACTCGGTGCCGGCGCCGAAGCCGACGCTGCGGCTGAACGACTCGGGCTTCATGGGCGCCCAGGCGTCGGCCTGCTTGCCGTACGCCTTGTGGTTCGAGCCCACGACGTGGTGGTGCAGGTACGCGTCGAACGTGGGCACGGGCACCACGTTGCCGTCGGCGTCGTGCTCCACCACGTCGGCCTCGAAGCGGTAGACCGCGATGGGGCCCTTGGGGATCGAGAGCTTGTGGAAGGCGTTGGTCACCTCGCCCTGGCTCAGCTTGAGCGGGCGCGTGTACGCCGTGAAGCGCTTGACCTCGGGCTTCTCCGCGGCCTGCGTGGCCGTCGCCGCGAGCGCCGCGAACGCCGCGAACAGCGACAGCGTCTTCATACTCGTCTCAGGGGGGGAGGGAGGAAAGGTCTTCTGGTGGTAGGCGCCAATCGCAGAATGGAACCTTTTGAAGCCGCTCGCTCGCCTCCCCGAACAAACAAACACGGGACTAGAACGGAGTGATGTTTTTTACCATCATTCGTGGGTGAGGATTCGGCGACAGAAGCTGTGGCATCATCTTTGTTGGTGCGGGAAGAGTGAGGGGAATCAATATTTTGGAGGGATATGATTGGATGAAATGCTGAGCATTTGGAACGGTTCTTTGTTTTGGCCAATCGATGTGGTTGAAGTGCCGTCATATCCTGGCGGTGGGAAAAGAGTTTTGAGATCTTTCATGGAGGGAACGTTCCGCAGCGCGTATGTTCGGTACTACTCGTACCGGTACACCAAGTAGCGATGGCCAACACGCCAAGACCTCGTTTGTTATCCATGCCTCGCACCGTCGTTACCTTGCCTTGAGGCACTCCGGCAACGGCCGAATCTCTCGCGGCGTGAATCAGAGCTCCCTCATAGGTGTCGCCGGGCTGCTGTACTTGTGTTCTGTATGCACCACTCGCCTCATGGTGGGATGACGCTCTGGCGATAGCCACGCTGGCACGAACGTAACTTACAGCAGGGTTTCACTCTCTTCAGTACGTATACGTGATGTCCAGGACCAGGTCTCGGAAGGTTTGCGGTGATTTGAGGCCGGGGGGCCGAAACCGACCCAAGTACAAAGACTCTTTGTCACCAGCGTGTGGTTGCTCTTTGTCAAAGAGCAACCACACTCTGGTGTGGGTACAATCGAACGTGGATGGGAAAGCCCACCAAAGAGCTAAAAAGCCGCACTCGTTCCGGTGGCGGTGTTGAGGTCTTCCATCGGAATCATAGATGAGACCTTCCGGCTCGGCGGTTTGCACCCAGAATCAGAGTCTGTGTCGTGCTGTATTCTCTGACCACGAAAAAAAGAAACAAAAAGATCGAACGGTTGGGATCTTTCTTCTCGAGTTGACGACTGGATAATATCCAGAGAAGGCTCCTATTGAGATGTGTGCAGTACTGTACTAGGATAAGAACTCATTTCTGATACCTAGTTCCTATCACTCTGCCGCCTTGGCGCCAAAACCCATTCTCAAAGTGCTCATCTCCGTTGGTCGCACCATCGATCTCTCGCTCCGCATCGCTGTCGTCATCGCCATGGACGCCGCCGCATCGGCCACGACGCCTCGCGGCGCGGACGTCCATCCGTTCATGCAGCACCATGGCGCGTCGCCGTCGTCGTCGTCTCCCGGCTCTTCCGCCGGCGTGCGCCGCTCGCCGTTGCGTCCACAGCGCCGGCCGCGACGCCCATCCCCCGTCAAGCAGGTTTCGATCGCCGCGTTCCTGGGCGCGGGTGCCGGCGAGACCAAGGTGGCCGAAGACGTCCAGTTCAAGGTGCCGTTCCTGCCGCTGACGGCGCCGCAGCAGCCGACGCCGGCGCCGTTCAACGCCGAGACGCCGCTGTTCGCGCACCAGGAGCGGTCGCTCTACCGCATGCTCCAGATCGAGGGCCGCGACGAGCAGGTCAACAAGTTCAACTTCGGCAAGCTCGACTACTTTAGCAAGGGCGGCTGCCTCGCGGACGCCATCGGCACGGGCAAGACCGCGACCATGCTCGCGCTCATCGTGTCCGAGCCCATCAACGCCACGCTCGGCGGCAACCTGCTGGTCGCGCCGTCGCACTTGCTGGCTCAGTGGAAGAGCGAGGTGGACAAGTTTGTGCGCCCCGGCGAGCTCGACGTCGTGGTCGGGCTGCGGCGGTACCTCGCCATGGACGCCGCCGAGATCTCGAACCGCACGCTCGTGCTCGTGGGCG
This sequence comes from Pythium folliculosum, assembly GCA_023336295.1. Lineage (NCBI taxonomy): Eukaryota > Oomycota > Peronosporomycetes > Pythiales > Pythiaceae > Pythium > Pythium folliculosum. The sequence continues at coordinate 51,436 of JAADWV010000126.1, forward strand.
TCGAGGAGGCGATCGCGTCGCTCGCGTACCACTATCATTTCCGCAAGATCTACCCGCGCGAGATCGGCACGGCCGGGCGCCCCATGAGCGTCGACCTTGACGCGCTCCACGAGTACACCGAGGCCGCCAAGCACGTGAGCAAGGCGTACTCGGGCCCCGTATGGGTCACCACGCTCCACCTGCCGGTCAAGTCGTGGCGCCGCGTGATCTTCGAGGAGGTCCAGGACCTCGTGCTACCCGGCAAGCAGTCGCAGGACTGCTTCATCCAGCTCACGCGCCAGTGCGAGCACGTGTGGCTCATCACGGCGACGCCGTTCCCGGCCAAGGCCGAGTCCATCTACGCCAACAACCAGCTCCTGGGCTTCCGGCGGCTGCGCCTGCTGCCGCACGACCCGGCGTTCGACGAGATCAAGCGCAAGCTGTACCTGCGCAACTGCGCGCAGGTGCGCGAAGAGGCCATCACCAGCAAGATCCGCGTCAAGGAGACGTATATCTCGGTGCGGCTCCACCCGCGCGAGCTGCTGCTGTGTAAGATCGAGCAGGTGCTGGCCGCGAGCCAGGCCGCGAGCAGCTCGCTCCACCTGGCCGACGATGGGTCGGTCGACACCACCACAGCGGCTGCAGCGCCTCGTCGCGGGCGAGGACGTCCTGCTCGCTCCGCTGTTGTTGAAGTCGTGGAGGCGCCCTCCCGGTCGGACCGTGTCGCTGGCGACGCTGCGGGCGCGCCGGCGACCTCGATGTACTGGAGCGAGCAGTACTCGTGCGCGCGCCAGGCGTGCGTCCACGTGGGCATCTCGGACCGCGTGCTGGAGCGCGACAGCTCGCGCCGCGCCGCGCCCGCCGCGAACGGGCTGCCGAACGCGGTCAAGGTCAAGCCGCCGGCGGACGTGTTCAAGCATGAAAAGTACTACTTGGAGCGACAGCTCGCCGTGGCCAAGCTGCGCCAGGAGGAGGTGGACAAACTCGAGCGCGCGACGCGCAACACGGTCGCGATCCTCCAGGCCATCAAAGACAACGTGTACCTCAAGGTGAGCGAGTGCTTTGCCGACAAGAGAGCCAGCAAGCTCGACAAGTTCTTCGACGCGCGCAGCGGCGAGGCGCCCGACGGCTTCCGCATGCTCTCCAAGCACGGCCAGTGGGTCAACCTGTCGCCCCCGGAGCCCATGGACCTCATCATGTACCTCGAGGACGAGATCGAGGGCTACCTCCGCAAGTACTTTGGCGACACGATCGAGAGCATCGAGCGGCTGCATCAGGTCATGGAGCAGACGCTCTCGGAGCGCTGCCCCAAGGCCAAGGCGCTCGTGGCCGACGAGCTGGCGCAGATCCGCGAGTGCATCGCGCTCAAGACGACGCTGGACGAGCAGGAGCGCGCCGCGGCGGGCACCGAGATCAAGATGCCGCTCCACGGCAGCAAGATCACGCACCTGATCCTGTACCTCCAGCGGCTGCCATCGGTGCAGGTTGTGGTGTTCACCATGTGGGCGAACGCGCTCCGCGTCGTGGAGCAGGCGCTGCGTGCCAGCGGGCTCACGTGCGCCGTGTTCCTGGAGCACCAGTCGAGCGAGACCAAGTCGGCCCATGTGCAAAAGTTCGTCTCGGGCGAGACGCAGGTGCTGCTGCTCAACTCGCTCACGAGCGCGTCGGGCATCAACCTCCAGGTAGCGTCGCACGTGATCTTTCTGGACCCGATGGGCTTTAGTGCCGCGCAGGCGAGCGCGCTCGAGCAGCAGGCGATCGGCCGCGTGCTGCGCATGGGCCAGACGCACCTGCAGGTCTCGGTCGTGCGGCTCGTGGCCGAGCAGACCGTCGAGGCCGCGCTGTTCGACGACATCCACGACGTGGGCAAGCGCATGGCCGCTGCGGACGAGTCGTTCTTCGACGGCACGCAGGGGGGCGGCGCGTACGTGTGCCTGGACTTTGCCGAGCCCCTCCGCACGGTCGTGCGCATGGAAGTGCGGCCCGACCGGCGCCCGACGCCTGAGACGCTGGGCACGGCGCCGCAGGACGAGGAGATCGCGATGGTCGGCGCCATGTCGCTCGAGGAGATCATCAACCAGCGCGTGGAGAGCGCCGCGGCCCACGGCGAGCTGTTCGACCTCACCGAGGACGCCGACGAGAGCATCGACGCGCAGATCGCGGCCGCCAAGCGCGCCCACGAAGGAGCAGGCGAACAAGGAGACGACGACGACGACGACGACGAGCAGCGCAAGCGGCGCCGCACGAGACGCTCGGTGACTCAGCAGCAGCAGCCGCCGCCGGCTCACCACGCGTTCGGCGACGCGGTCGTCAAGAGCGAGCGCGCCGTGCTGGTCCAGAGCGAGTGATGATTCCGGAGTAGCGAAGTGTGAGATATGTGAGTTTCTGCATAAGAAAAAAAGTGTGGGTTACTTATATTGCGTAGTCCGACACGCCGGTGTAGCTCGCGCTCGCTCCGCTCTTGTCAACAAGAGGAAGGATTGCGCTCGCCAGGGACCAGAGCATGCCGACTGTTTGTGTTTGTGGTTTCTTCAGACGGGAGCTTTTCTCAAAAGCTGGGCTGTCACGCCAAACGGACGGGTGTTGAACGCTTAGAGCTCACCGCAGTCCGCGACGACGACCGGCTTCTTGGTCTGGCCCGACTGCGAGCCGACGGCCTCGATCTTCTTGACGACGTCCATGCCCTCGACGACGCGGCCGAACACGACGTGCTTGCCGTCGAGCCACGCGGTCTCGACCGTGCAGATGAAGAACTGCGAGCCGTTCGTGTTGGGGCCGGCGTTGGCCATCGAGAGGATGCCCTCGCCCTTGTGCTTGAGCAGGAAGTTCTCGTCCGCGAACTTCTCGCCGTAGATCGACTCGCCGCCCGTTCCGTTGCCGCGCGTGAAGTCGCCGCCCTGGCACATGAAGTTGGGGATCACGCGGTGGAACGCCGAGCCCTTGAAGTGGAGCGGCTTGCCCGAGCGGCCGATGCCCTTTTCGCCCGTGCACAGCGCGCGGAAGTTCTCGGCGGTCTTCGGGACCTTGTCGGCGAAGAGCTCGAAGACGATGCGGCCCGTGGGCGCGCCGCCGACTGTCATGTCGAAAAAGACCTGCGGGTTCGGCATGTTGGAGGAGGAGGAGAAGGGAGGAGACTTGGGGACTTGGAGGCGAATTGCTCAGTGGATCATCTTGCGTGGATGGCCAAAGGGAAGGCAAGGGGGGGAGATACCGAACAATTGCTGGTGAAGATATAAACCTCAAGATATCAAAATTGCACCTCGATCTGAACGCGACATGCCGAGATGCGTCATCACTGGGAAATTGTATGGAGGGAGGATAAAACCTTGAAAGCAGGGCAATAAAACCCCAGATTCAAGTGTAGAGGCCTCAAAATGCATGAGAGGAGCCAAAAAGATCTTGTTGACGCTTTGTACCGTGTTTTGGAACCCAGTCACGGTTTTAGTGGAAGAGTAACCGGATTTAGAAGGGATTCTGGATCCCGACTTCAACATCCACTGGGGTACCACACCGCAACCATGCGACACGAGCAGCTCCAAATCCACTGGATGCGGCTTCCTCGCCGTCGCTATCGCCATCGCTGTCGCCATCCAGCGAGCGCAGCGCCAGGAACTGGCCGAAGAAGATGTTGCTGCGCTCGCGCCGGTACCGCGAGAGCACCTGCAGCGGCGCGCGGTGGAACGCGCCAGTCACGGGGTCGATGTTGACCATGCTGCAGCGGCTACACGGGCCCGTGACGTCCAGCGCCACGTCGCCGATACGCAGCCGCGTCCACGTGTCCTCCACGAATGCGTCACTGCCGGGCGAGTCGACGATCAGGTTGGCGCGGAACGCGTCCTCGCGGATCTGCATGTCGGCGCCCGCGGCTGCGAGCGAGGCGTTGACGTTGGCGACACTCGCGCGGGAGATGAGCAGGAACTGCGCTTGGTTGGCAAAGCCGATCTTGGTGTCGCTTGAAGTGGCTGGGGACGAGGACGGTGCCGCGGACGCTGAGCGAGCGCTTTCTGCAGCGACTCGGACAAAGCGGCATGCGCGCTGGAGCCGTCGGCTGAGCCACTGCGAGGCGTCGTCGCCCACGTCGCGGCCCTTGCATGGTGCGGCACACACGCGCAAGTCTTGCGCACCGTCGTCTTTGAGGCTGGACGCGAGCGATGCGCACAGCGGCACTACAAACCGTTCGCCGGACTTGCGACACTGGATTGTCAGCGTCTGCAGCTGCAAGTCCACGATCGGTTCGAGAAAGCACATGTCGGGCGCGTCTTTGAGGGTGAGCGCTTTTCTCGTCACTGCGTCAACGATCGCCCACTCGCGGTCGTACTGCAACCCACGCGAGCCCACGGGCCACGCGTCCACGCTCATGCCTGCACATGACTTGATCGGGAACAGCACGAGCTTGCGAAGCACAAACGTGGATTCCTGCACCGCGCATCGTGTCGACTTACTCGTCGAAATCGTGCTGGTGGGCGCTACGCGAGAGACGAAATACTTGGTTGCGAATGCGATGAACGCCTCGATGTCTTCGTAGGTTGACATGTAGCCCACCGAGAGCCGCACGGCACCAGTCGGGAGTCCGTTCACTATATCTACTTCGTCGCCGCACACATGACCAGCGGCCATCGAGGCCATCAAATCGCTCTCCTTCAGACCGAGATACCACTGACACGCGCCGGGATTGCAAAAGCAGCCTGTGCGCAGGTGGATGTTGTGGATCGCAGCGAGCTTGCCGACTTCCGCGTACCCGACGGAAGACCCATCAGCACGACGGAAGTTGAAGCTCACGATCGACCCGTTCGTATTTCGCTCGCCGTACAGCTGAGCGGCGGCTGATCCGTTCCAGTGCGTGAGCGACGCCAGTTCGGAACGCAGCAGCGTGGTGAGTGCGGCCGTGTGCGTCTCGATAGCCGAGATAGTCAGTTTGTCCAGCATGTCAAAGCCATGGCGCAGCGCGAGGATCGACAAGAACGATGCCGTGCCGTCTTCCAGTCGGCTCTCATCGTTCGAGCCGCGTAGCTTCGCGAAGTTGCTGGACGCCAGGATGTTGGCCACGGTGCCGCCGCCATAGTAGCGCTTCTGGAGAAATGGGAGCGCGCGCAGGCGATGCACGAGGAGCGCGCCGAGGCCCGTGGGGTACCCGAACATCTTGTAGAACGAGATCGCAACAAAGTCCGGCTTGTGGATCCGCAGGTTGAGCGCGTGGGTCGCAGCAAACTTGGCGGCATCCAGCAGCACGAGCCACTGGCCTGCTTGTTGACTCTCTGTCGATGCCGGTTCCGTATACCCGTGGCGCTGCACGTGCGAGATGAGGTCGAGGTTATGGAGCGTGCCGCTAAAGTTGCATTCCGCGGGGAACGCAAAGAGATGAGTTGGCCCAGTGCCATCACTTGTAGGGACGGCTGACGTGGGTGGCGGCTCGCGTTCTTGGATGCGACGCGCGCGCTCCTCCAGGCGCTGCATCTCGTCCAGCGGGGCGTTTACCACGCGTGCGCCGCACTGACTCGCACACGCGCGCACACCAAGCACGCTCGTGTGCGCGTCCATGGAATGCGCGAACGTGCTGTCGCGCGACCAAGGGATACACTCGCCCACAAGCTTGAGCGCCGCCGTGGCGCCGGACGTGAGCACGACCGCGTATTCGCCTTCCGCGGCGCCAAAGTGCGCGAGCACGCGGCGCCGCACCGCGGCCACGCGACTCGCGCTCGAGCCGTCGGCTGTGGTTGAGTGCGAGTGCGGGTTGCCGAACAGTCCGCTCTGGAGCTCCGTCGTGCTGCGCTGCAGCTGCGAGCGCGCGTACAATGTCGCGCCGGCATGGTCCAGGTACACCGCGTCTGTTGCCACCGTTCCGCACAGAAAGCGCCGTCAGAAGATGCATCCGTATCTGCGGTTAGACGCGCATGTGCGTACCTTGCAGCTGCGGGAACTCGTCGTCGCGCAGGCGGTCGATGCCGTAGGTTCCGTCGCTTTCGCCGTAGCCGTAGCCGTCGTGGGCGCGCAGGAACTGCGCCTTGGTCGTGTGCATGATGGAGGAGGGGGCGAGAGGAGGAAGGAGGAGAACAGGGGGAGAATAGGAGGAGGGGAACTGGTTAAGTGGAAGTGCGGTCATGCACAAGGGCAACACGCATTCACCGCCTCGGGGGCATGTTGCACATTCACAGCCGCGACTGTCGAAGAACAGAGAAGAGAAGTGGAGAAAAACCTCAGTGAACCGATCCGAGGTGGAATCAGACATGCGTTCCAACAGAGTCCAGAATATGTGACGTGTGGTGGATTCCGGGGATGTTTGTGGAGGTCTCCCCACATTCGAGCGACGAGGAAGGAATCGCAATATCCAATTCCATGTAAAATATGAAACTTCGAAGCTACTTTCATCTACGCGTGCATACGACTACCTATCTAGATGAGCTCATCTGGGAGAGAGTCGATGAGCTTCTGAATCTGGAACTGCTTTTCCACGATGGGCCTCACGTCCTCGGCCTTCAGCAGGCTCTCGAGGAACGGCAGCAGACTGAGCAGCTCGTCGTCGGCCTCGTCGTCGTACCATGTCTCGATCGGGATACCGTTGTTCACCTGGTACCCGAATGCGTGCGGGGAGTTGTCGACCAGCACCACCTTGGAGAGCTGGCGGCCAAGCACGTTCAGGTCCTTCAGGTAGTTGCCGTACACGTCAAGGCAGTCCTCGCGATACAGGCGGTATCTATACAACAGAACATGATGTGTCAATCGATGGGTTCTCATCGCAACGATCGATAAGGACTGTTCGAACTTGATAAGCTCTCGCTTGGGATCGATGAGGTTGAGTAGCTTCTCGGCGTACGCTCGATGCGAAGCTGTGAACACCACCACCTCAAACCGCGAGGCGACTTGCTTCAGGAAGTACTCCATATGGGGACGCTTCTTCACGTTGACAGTGTAGTCAACGCCGTTGAAGTTGACCTACGCAAGGCAATGCAAAAGGCAGCTGAGCAATCGCATCATTTCAGAGGGATGACGAGGATGTACATACCGGAAACTGTAGGTGAGGGTTCTCAACGTGGTCGACGGTGCAGTGCACGAGTGTCTCGTCCAAGTCCAGCACCTGACAGGAGCAAACGGGTGTGAGTTTAGCGCTAGCCCCGATTACTCCAGCTCGTGATGGTTGTGTACTTACCAGGCACACATCTGGCGAGTGTTTCGATTTGGCTGGGAGGACAACGGCTCGTCCGTTTGGAACGATGTCGTCGTACTTTGGAAGCGACTTCATGAACACAAATCTGGATATCATGAACAGCGATGTCAACAACAGCTCTACCCACTCCATCCAATTCGCGCAACACGTACGGGTTGAACTCGTTCTCAACCGCCACTTCATTCGAGGCCTCAATGTCTTCGCTCGCGATACTGGCCTCCTCACAGGCCACTCCAGCGTCCACTTCATGCACGTTCTCTTCGTCACCGTGCTTCTCGGGCGTCCCCGAGGTACTCGACGCGGCCGACGACAAGGCCGAGTCCAGTCGGGTACGCGCATCGCTGGTAGGTGAGTTCCCACCAGTGGGCGACCGCGTTCCGCGCGGCACTTTCAGTACCGGCGAAAACATCACAACCTCCTTGCCGTTGGCGGTGGCGCCGGCGGCCTCCTCAGCCTTCTTGCCGTTACCGTTTGTCTTCCCTCCCTCCGTGCCGTTTGCGCTATCCGCCTTCTCGTCCACATCCGCCTCGCTCATGTTCAGCTTTCGCTTCTTCGACTTCCTCACGCTGCGCTCCTCCTCTTCCTCCTCTTCGTCGTCGGCGTCGTCGTACTCCTTGGCGAGTTTCCGCGGGGAGAAAAACTTCTGCTCCTCCTCCGTCTGCGCGGCCGACACCGACGGGCTGCCCACGTCCGCGTGCTTGCCCTTGGCCGACTTGGTGTTGGCTATAGAGCAGAGTTAACTCGTCAGTCTCGGTGTAAGTTTCCCTTTCCCGCGTCTACATTTACCCACCGGGTTTTGTACGCGGGCGCTTCATGGGCGTGGACGCGATGGGCGACAAGGGGTCAGCGTAGTGGCCGCCTCCTCCTCCTCCGCCCTTGGCATCTCCTCCGCCCGGCGTGGCCTGTCGCTTGCGTCCGCGGCGCGCGTCCTCCATCTCCGCTCGCGCTCCGTCGCTTTCCCTTGGGCGAAGTTTCCGTTGGGGGCGGCCCCTTGGGCCAGTTCCAGTTCGCGCGCGCAAGCGAGCAATCGCGCCAACTCAAAAAATCCATTGGAACAGTTATGTGAAATATGGGGGAACGGTTACGAACTCGTTTCGAAGCCAATCGAGTTGGACAGGGTGTACCCATGTGGCGTCACGCCATTGGCGCGGCTTTTTTGGGAAGCGCCGAGTGTGCCTCAGGACAGCGATGACGGCGGCCTTGGGCAGCCTCGCCCTCCGTCTTATGCGACGTCTGGAACATGAGCCAGCGAGTGCGTATTGAAGGGGTGTTACGGAGCCGCATAGCCACCGACAGCTAGGCTTTGAGGAACGAGGGAGAGGAACGCGACGACCACGATGAAGGACGTGCTCCAACGGTCGCCCAAGAAACCGCGGCTCAACTGGAAGCTCCAGAAGCGACGTCTTCAGCTGCAGATCCGGACCAATTTCGGCAAGGTAGGCGCCTTGTTGTTGGAGTTGTGAGGTTGACGTGCGGGAAGACTGAGACGCCAATGTTAGGAGCTGCTGGCGCCCGATGATCAGTATCAGCAACACGAGCAGCGCTTTCTCGCGTTGCTGCAGAAGCTGCTCGATATTCGGAAGAGTCTTGAACACTACCGCACCAAGGCTTTTCCAGAGTACTGTGCGGCCTGCGCGACACTTGGCGCTGATGTGTGGTGCGTCGTGAGCGTCGATGCGGTCGGGAAAGGAGCGGACGCCGAGAAGTTTCGCCACGCCATGTGCGCGATCAACGAGACCAAGGAGATGAAGAGCCACTACTTCAAAGCTGTGCGTATCGAGCGCAACCGTTCTGATCATCTGGTTCTCATATTCTCACTGATCGGTGTATTCATATTGCCACAGGACGAGGTGCTGGCCGGCGCGCTGCGGTTCCTCGATATTCACATCAACGCCATGAAGTCGGCCAAGTCCCAGATCGAGCACCGCAAGCGGCTCAAGCTGGACTACGACTGCTACGAGCGGAAAGTATCCAAGCTGGAGGAGCGCAAGGCTGCGACGTCCAAGTACTTGGAGCGCAACCGCACAAAGCTACAGCAGGCCAGTGAGGCGCTGCAGACCGTCACGTTCGACCTCTACCGCGTGTTCGCGAAGTACGAGAGCGAGCGCGACACGATGCTCAACGGTGAGCTCGAGATGGTGCGCCAGGTCATGAATGGATTCTATTCCAAGAACGCTGAGGCCACCAGTTTTGAGATCAAAGAGGAGGTCGACCGCGCTGCCGTCGACGCGCGCGCCGAGCAGGTGAGACTCACCAGATATATCTCATCACTCATCGAACCCCGAACTCACCGTGTATCCATCCACCTTCACAGATCTACAAGCAGATGGTTAGCCAGGATCTCGCGCGCGAGCCGACAAAAAACTTGGAGCCGGTCGCGGGACTCGCGCTTGCCATCGACACGACGCCGGGCACCGCTTCCATGGCAGCGCTGTCCCCACCGTCGCCCGTCGAGATCGTCTCGTCGCAGGACGCGTTGGGCTGTGGTGGCGCCTCCAGCGACGGCAGAGACTCGCTGCAAGTCCGCATCCAGGCGATGCAACCGCACGAGGCGGCCGACGACGAGCTCAGCGAGAAGCTGCGCACGATCCAGCTCTCGCGCCCCAAGGTGCCGCCGGCGCGGACCTTGAAGCCGCGGTCTCCCATCCTGAACGGAAATAACCAGGTGGAGAACCGTTAATGAAAGAGAACTGTTCGTAACGGATAGAAGCGAGGAGCTACTTGACATTCATTCTTGTTGACACACCCACAACGAGACAGAGAAGAAAAGAGAGAGAGAACGAGATGGCCGCCCCACCGGCCTACGGGTACGCGGCCGCCGGGCCAAACGGAGCGATGGTACGCATCGTGTACACAATCAGCGCTTTCCTCGGTATTGGAGTCTAACCCCCAATGCAGAGCGCTCCGCAGTTTGGCGGCGCCGGAGGTGCCGCGTCGGCGTCTTCCTGGAACGAGGTGAGCAACTTTGGAGATGGATTGAACCAGATCCTGGCACCTTGGTCATGAGCTAAATGGCGGCATTGTATGCTGTGTGCATGCAGGAGATTCGGCTGTGGAAGGACACGAAGGACCGCCGCAAGTACGAGGACCTCTCGGACCTGTACGCGATCATCAAGGTATCGAAGAGCCAACCTCCAGCTCAGTATGGGGTCAAAATGGATACTAATTCCTCGGAATGTAGACAACCGAGCACCTGGAAACGGCCTACGTGCGCGACGCGATCACACCGGAGGAGGTGAGTGTAGGCTCAAGCGGTGCGGTGGAGCGAGTGTCTGAGGATCTGTTGTCTGTCTCCGCAGTACACCGAGGCCTGCACCAAGCTCATCTCGCAGTTCAAGACGGCCGAGACGGCGCTGCGCGTCAGTGGCTTCCTCGACGACATCGACTCATTCATCGTGCAGTACCGACTGGACTGCCCGCGCGCGATCGAGCGGCTCGTGCGCATCGGCGTGCCGGCGACCGTGCTCCACAACACGACCAACCGCAAGACCGACTCGGCCAACGTCGCGCAGACCGTCTCAAGCTTCATCACGCTTTCGGACACGCTCAAGCTCAACATCCGCGCCGTGGACGAGGTGCAGCCGCTGCTGAGCGAGGTCATGGCCAGCCTGACCATGGTCAGCGGACTGCCGCCCAACCTGGAGGCGCGCGACAAGATGGACCAGTGGCTGCGCACGCTCAACACGATGCGCGCGTCCGACGAGCTCGACGAGGACCAGGCGCGGCAGCTCAGCTTTGATCTCGAGCGGGCCTACACGTCGTTCATCGCGTTCCTCAACAAGTAGACACTCATCATGTACGCTCGGCTGGTAAATGGCAGAACCCCGGGGCCTTTTTTCTGTTGTCTCCATGAATCTACTGTATTTGACGTCGTGTGGTGTAGCGTTCACGAACCGTTCCGACGCTGCGCGGATGCTCACTCCCGATTTGTTCTGCCGACCGCAGGGACAAAACGCAACGCAGATGAGCAGCCAGGTGCCGAATGCCATCCACAACCTGTGGACCATGTGGCACAGGGACTGGGATCCTTTTCGTTTATCTTCGCTTATGCCTGGACATGGTAGTGACTAATTAAGCACAGCGCGCAGGCGCCGCACAGCGTTTCGGGGCGCCGGTGTCCGCGTATTGTGGATGGCGATTGCGGGTGTCGAGAGGACACGGGCACGTTTCAACGTCGCTCCGGCCGTGCGCGGGGGCATAGAGCACCAGGGCGGAGATGGGTGTGGAGATATCACATATTAATACCGGTACACGGGCCAGGACGGCTTTTGGGGTCCACAAGTGCCACACTGGATTGATTGCTTCCACCCATTGAGAAATTTTCGGGCGTGCCGCACGGCGGTGGCAAAGGCCACCGACTGGGCACATGCCGCTGTCGGCTCGATGGCGAGCGCATTGTTCAACTTGCTCTCCGTCGTCCTCCTCCTCCAAGTCCTCCCCCCACCCAAGCAAGCATGAAGTGCGTCGCGTTCCTCACCACTGTGGCGCTCGCGGCCGTCGCGTCGCAGGCCGCGCTCTCTGAGGGCAGCGGCAGCGGCCCGATCGCGTGCAACGCCATCGGCTGCTCGGCCGACAACGCGCCCAAGCCCGTGTGCGGCACGGACGGCGTGACGTACCCGAACCCGTGCGAGCTCAGCATCGCGTGCAAGCGCGTGAAGGTCGAGTTGGCGTACGAGGGGCCCTGCCGCTCGGGCAGCGGCAGCGGCCCGATCGCGTGCGACGCCATCGGCTGCTCGGCCGACAACAAGCCCGACCCCGTGTGCGGCTCGGACGGCGTGACGTACCCGAACCCGTGCGAGCTCAGCATCGCGTGCAAGCGCGTCAAGGTCGAGTTGGCGTACAATGGCCCGTGCCGCCCGGGCAACGGCACCAAGCCCAACGGCACGGACGAGACCGTGACCGGCGCGCCGAAGGTGCCCGCGCCGACACCGGCGCCGACCAAGAGCGCGGCCGCGACGCCGCTGCTCGCGGTGGGCGTGTCCGCGCTCGCCGCCGTGGCCACAGCGCTGTTGTGAGCCCATTGCCGCCTGTGAGAACTCGGTCAGATTTCACCATCCACGACACAGTGCTGAAGCCGAAGCGCAAGGCAAGAAAACGAAGCTAAAAGTCAATACGAACATATAAATGGCCTTGTGTATGCGAGTCGAGCGCATTGTATGGGGAGGCTCGTGATCGTGGGCAACCCGGCCCGCCACTTGTGCCGAGAGAGGAAATTTCGGTGCGGAGCTTACAGGGATAGTCGATCTGAGAGAGGTCTGCGGTTTTCGGGGGCTCTTCTCCTACGACTGTCGCCGCTGAGGTCTCGCGCGCGCCATCGCCGTCCTCGGTACAAGACGATGAACATGCTGGGCGAGGCGGACGCGTGGGCGATGCTGGCGCGCCACTGCGCGCCGATGCGTGCGGCCACGTGGTTTGGGCGGGCTTCGACCGCTGCGCGTACTGGGAGAACCCCGTGGGCGCCCACGTGGACGTGGTGCCCTCGTGCGCGACCAACCCCCGGAATGAGGCAGGCAAACGGCTCGCTGGCGCGCAGCTGCGGCTGGCGCTGGGTGTCGTGCAGGCCGTGAGCTGCTGCCGCGGCCTCGAGCCGTGGACAAACCAGGCGTTCTGGCGCCGCGTCGTGACCACACTGTGGGCGCCCTACGGGCTCGAAGCGCGGCCGGAGAAGTTTGTGTTCACAGCCGCGACGTTCGCGTACGTTGGCCTCAAATGGAGCTGGTACAATCCCGGTGGCGAGGCGTTCTGGGGCGGCTTCCTCCACGGCACGGTGGCGTGCAGTGCGACACTGGCGGCCGTGCTCCACGGTCTATCACCTCATGCAGTCTCGACAACCTTCCCGCCGCCGCTTCGCGTGGCGTTGCCACGGTGTTACCACCGGGACCCCGCGTGGACGCACGCCCGCACCGGCTCGCAAGCACCACTGCCCCACGCAGTCAGCGCAAGTTCGGTGGTGCCACCGACAGTGCTCCGCTCGATCCTGCGTGAGGCGCTGGACATCGGGACGACGAGCACGGTGTGGACCTCGGCGACCACGCGCCTTGGCCTGGTCGTCGAGTACCAGCTCGACTACGACGCGGCCGCCGCGCGGCTGACACTCGACCTCGTGGCGCGAGCGCGTGCGCTCTCGACGCCGCATCTTCAACTCTCCGTCGACCGCGTCGCGATCCAGTTCACGACGTCAAGACCGCCGCATTGCGCCGCCCCCACAGTGAATACCCGTCGTGCGCTCATCAAAAGAGGCCGTGCCCTCGGGGAGTTTTTGCGTGCGTTGCTGTTCAATGGCGCCCCAACCTCAGGGAGGGGTGCCCGGCTCGGCGTACACACGCTCGATCTCGCGGGCTGCAGCCACGGCGACTACCGCCACGTGGGCGCCGCGCTGTCCGCGGCAGCGATGGCGTCGCCGCCGATCGCCGAGCTGCGATGCCGCGGGTTCTTCGACGCGACGCGGCTACAAGACAAGCGACTGCGGCTCGCGTGGCTGGTGTTTGCGCTCGGTCGGCGCCCCCGGTTGGGCGTTTCGCCGTGGGCGCTGTCACTGGCCTGCACGCGCGTCATGATCAACCGACACGACTGCGACTATATGGAGCAGCTGCTGGCGCGTGGCACGCCACTCCGTGATGTCGTGTCCGACGCGCTGCGGCTGCGACTCGGCGGGGACGACGCCCGCGTCGTGCGGCTGCGCGTTGAGTTCGCTCGCGTCGGCTCGACCGTGTGGCTTGCGCGATACACGCGCCTCTTCTTCGAGCCCTGGCCGGCCACCAAACGTGAGGATGCGATGGCTAGGGTTTACGTTGGCCGCCCACAACGGAGACGAGGAGTTCGACCTGGTCGCGCACGTCGCCGACCACGGCGGCTGGGTCGCGCTGGTGCACGCCGGGTATGGGCTGGTGTGGGCCAAGGCAAGCCGTGTGGCGGCGTGGCACCGACTGGACGACGATGACAGCGACCACAACCAAGCCCGTCCCGCTCTGTCGTCGCTCACGCTCAGCTTTGACGGCGAGTACCGCGTGCCACGCCAACTCGCGCCGATCGCGCACCGCGTGCGCTGGCTCGTGCCGCTGCTCGCGAGCGCGACACTGGGTATGCTGACGATCGACCGCGCAGTGGTCACGCGCGACGACCTCGCGAGCGTGCTCTTGACGTTCTTCCCGCGGCTGCGCGAGCTCGTGCTGGACCGATGCGCGGTCGAGTGCGCGGCGCCGCTGATCGTCGCGGCCGTGCGGAACCACGCATCGCGTCTCACCAAGCTGTCACTGTTGGGCGCGCGACATGCCCATGCGCGGGCGGCTCGCGCGCCGCGCAAACACGCACTTGATCCTGTCGCTCCAGAGCCGCCACCACGGCGCCGGTGACAGTGGCAGTGACGCGCCAGCGTGGCTAGGAGGGTTTTGTGCGCGAAATCGCGCGCAGTGTCGCTCGTGGCAAATGCCAACTGCGGGAGCTACATCTCGATATCAAGGGTATGGCGTCGGAGACCCACGAACTCAAACTGCTAGAGACGCTGACAAGTGCCATGGCAACGTCGTCGTCGTCATCGCCGGCGCTCACGCGGCTCCACGTCACGTGTCGTCGTGAGCTACAACACGCGTGCATGTCGCTGCTAGGCCCGTGGCGCGACGCCACCGTGGCCGTCTTGACACGTCGAGCGCGCCATGCCGCCGTGAGAGGAATGGATGCATTTGGCCGCGCGCTGCCAGAGCTCGTGGCACTCGTGGTGGCGATGGCAAACGGCGACACCGTGCGCACCATCACGTGGGATGCAGCCTTCAATTCCTACTAGTAGGTAGACTGGCAGTGTGCCATGCCATGCATTCTGTTGGCGCTGAACAAGACAAAGATTTGTACGAACTCTCAACATGATGACCGCAGCAAGCAAAATCGACGAGATGGGCTGCTCAGTTCTCAAGAGGTGGCTCGACTGCGCAGAAATGCTTCCTGAGAACTAGGCCACGAGGACTCTCAGCGCTGTTCGTAGTCAATACGGTACAGTAGTGGGCATGTGGGTCACAAGCTGCAGCGGATGGGGAGATGCAGCCAACCGTACATATCCGCACACGGCACAGACCTGTTTGTGGGTTCAAAACTACAGAGCGCTTCCATTTTTCTGTGGATGTGTCCTTATAAAATACTGGTACGGGGAGGAGACAGCCCGTCGCTATGGATCCAGGCGATCGAGAAGCTTACAAAATGAAGAGAGAGAAGAGTGGGTCCTCAGGGGCCTCACGGACACGTACACGCACGCTCAGTCGAACGACGGCAATGACAGCTCGGCGAAGAAGTCGTTGCTCATGGACTCGATCTCGTCGGGTCCGTACGACAGACTCGTCCGCAGCTCGCGTTCTTCCTCGGCCGCGAGGCCACTGACCGTCGCATCTAGCACGCACACGTCGTCGCTAAATGACACGGCCTTCTTGACCGGTCGGGACACGCCGGTCGCCTTCTTCTCTTCCTTCTTCTTCTCATCTTCCTGCTTCTCTGTCTCGGCGCTGCCGGGCGTCTCAACGCTCCGCAGCACGTCGCGGCCGGCGGCCAGCAGCTCGTGGACTTCGCGCATCATCTTCTCCACCTGGTCGAGCATGCGCTGCACGTTCTGCGGCGGCGTGAGCGTCGACGGGCGCGCCTTGACCACCAGGCGTGGCAGCGGCTTCATGGACGTCACGTTGATCGAGATCTGGCGCTTGAGCGCCGGCTGCCGAGCACGTGCATCCAGACCCGCGGCCTCCTGGCGGGCAGGCTTGGTGTGCCAGTCCGCCTGCTTGGCATCCTGGATCAGCGGCTTGACCGACGGCACCACGACCGGCTCGCCGGGGAGCTGGGAGGGCGAGGGCGTGGCATGGCGATTCTGAATCTCCGTCGCGAGCTCTTCCACTGGCAGCACCGGCACGAGAATCGACCGCAGCGCCTTGGCGATCGTGGCGTTGTAATGCTTGGGGCTGGTGGGCTTGGCATCCTCCTGCTCCGCCGCGTCTTCCTCCGTGGCAACCGCGGACGCCTCTGACTCGCTCTCGGACGGCCAGCCGCCTTCGTCGGTCGTGTCTTCAATTGTAAAGTACTCGGTGACGTCGTCCTGGTCCTCCAGCGCCTGGAACTCGGTCTTCTGGACGGGCTTCTCGAGCTTGTCCGGCTCCTCGAGGAACGACGCGCGCATCATGTCCATGTCGAGCCCCGAGAGGTCCATGGACTCGCGGTAGTACGAAGAGTCATCCGTGACCGCCGTGCTCGCGCGCGACGACACGCGGCTCCGGCTAAACTTGCCATGGTCGTCGCTGTCGCTGCCATGCGGACTGCCATGGTGCTGCTGCTTGACGTCGTCATACGTAAGCAGCAGCGGCACGCGGCCTTCTAGTAAATCCTGGAGCTCGCTGAGCGACGGCTTGTCCGAGATCGAGACCGTGAACCGGTAGTTGGTCGCCGTCTTGTGGAGCGCGGCGATCGCGCGCCACACGACCGCGAGCTTGGTCACGAGGAAGCGCAGGTAGTTGTCGAAGCGCAGCGCGCCAAAGTGGTCAAACTGCGTGAGCGTCCACATGGGCTCGCGCTCGGGTTCTTCTTGTTCTTGTTGTTGCTCCTGGGTGGAGTCTTCTTCTGCAAACAGTGCGTAGCAGCCGCCGGCGAGCCCGCAGACGAGCGGCAGCGAGACGGAGGCGCGCGAGTCGAAGCAGTCGAGCCACCAGGCGGCGAGGCACGCGGCGCTGGCGAGTCCGGCGGCGCTGCTGGCGGAGAGTGGGCCGATCCTCTTCGAAGTCGGCTTCAACGTGGGACGCCCTGTGGCCGTGGCCGTGAGCGTGGCACTGCCGCCGCTGCCACGGGTGCTGGCACTGGAACTGGCACTGCTGACCCGGTCAGAAGGCGCGAGCAGATCTTTGGGATCTGCGAAGAATAGATTTTCTTGCCGCGCGACCAACACTCGGGATGACACGCCGGCCGTAGCAGTGCGCTGCTGGACCGACTGCTTATTCGGTGGCTCTCGAAAGACCGGTGGGTTCGACTTGGAGCGGCGCGCGCGAGGCATGAAGGAGAGTTGAAGTGCGGGAATGCGGATTCACCGGTGGCACCAAAAACAAAAAACAAAAAAACACACCAAGCGGAAAACGGGCAGACGGTCGTCGAATCCGCCAACACTCCCCGCTCTTCACTGTGTTTTTTGTTCTTGTTCTTGGTTTCTCAGACCGCCGATGCCTCCTCGCAAGTGTGAGCGGACACTTCCGGCGGGCAGGTGAACTGACTGGAAGTTGCACTGAGAGCGGCAACCGAGACACGCGCTTCGATTTTTTTTGTTCCCCCAACTTCGTGAGGAGGAGAACAAGAGCGGACGGCGGAACGGACCTGACGAGATGACCGAAGGCGATCGCGAATCCTCAGCTGCGCAGCGCACCAAAGAGCGTCGGACTGGCACTGGCCACTGGATCTCTGTGACTTTTTGTTCTCGCGCTTCCGGACGAGATGGGTGTCGTGGAACCGATTGGTATGCGCGCGCGTGTAATACGGTACCGGTACGCGGTCTCGACTGAACTGGTCTGGAGATCCGACGTGAGGAATCCTAGAGAGAAGGCGCCTCGTGGAGCTGTTCTGCTGTGTCTACGGCTCCTCGCCTCCCCGCTCCCGCTGCGCTTCCTTCCGATGGGGGCGGCACGACTTGTTGGAGAGTGGGGAGGTGCTGACGGAGGCTGCGGTCGCTGCAGGCCGCGGCCGTCAGCAACGAGGGGAAAGTCAGACGGACAGATAGAACGGTTCCAAGGCCGGACAGTCACCAGCAAACTTGCTCCGCGGGGGGCTGTGACACACACCCTCATCACGCAACTCCCGTCGATTGGAACGTGTGGTATCTTCCCCTCTCATTCTGCAACTGCTGATCGCCTTTGACGCATCGGCCCTAGCCCTCGTAGGCCAGAGTTTGAACCTTTTCGTCGCTTCGTTCCGCCCCCATAGAGCGTGCCATGCCAGGAAGTCAGTCCAAAGCAGCCTCGCGTGCTCGGGATATCCGACTTCTCCATGGGACGGTGGTGACGGCGGCGGCAGGCGAACACGTGTCCCTACGCCAGTAGACACACACGTCATGGCCGAATATCGACGTGCCCCGCAATGTCGGGGTTTCACCCTATGACGGTGGCAGCGTTTTGTCCATCGTTTTCTCACCGTGGCATCATCGCAGGGCATCCAGCAATAAATGTGGCACACTTCACTTTCCCGTACCGTACACTACCATATTGTAACGGGTCCGACATGTAGCCATGTCGGAAGCCAGCTTCCGACAATTCGGCAAAAAGATAACCTAAAGTAGTGTGGACCACACCATTCAAGTGATCGCCGCTGATCGCGGCGAGGCGCTAAGCCGCGCCCGCTCCGCTTCGCTGCGCTAGAGCGCTCCCTAATCGCGACCTCCGCTTCGCTGCGGTGCTCCAGAATAGATAGCATGTCCTGGAC
>JAADWV010000127.1:0-69633 GCA_023336295.1 Pythium folliculosum
AGATTGCTTGGTTTTATGGAATTTCCGAAACGTGCATTTATTGGCTAATAATATCAAAATTCCTAAAACCAAGCAATCTGCTTGGTTTTACGAGCGAGGTTTTATACCCACTTTTGTAAAACCAAGCAGATTGCTTGGTTGTACGGGATTTGGCAACAAAAGGGTTAACAGAAAAACAGTAGGAGTAGCGTAGTGGGTCATTTTAGTGGACCCTAGGATGGGTGTTTGGGTAGAAAACACCCAATAACCCAAAGTGGGTGGTGGGGATCGCTCCCCACCGTCCATTTTGGGAGTCAGTTCAGAATTTTCCCCCTTCTCAACAAGTCCAGTCCCGACACCGTTTTCCCTGTATTTTCTCCTAAAACCGGCCCCAACTTGTGCAGTCAGCCCCCCATCCTTGGCGCTAGAACACGGTACTTGTACAGTCAGTCCGGTCGTCTGTGGAAAGAAGGGGCCGACGCGCGGCGAGGAACGCAGCGGCAAGCGCATCGACGAGAAGCCAACTTCTAAGCAACCGAGCGTGTGAGGCGCTCGTGTAACGACGTGTCTGGAGTTTCGGGTCTCCACTTCGAAGAGTCCGTGATATCTACGAAGAAAAGCAAGTCCCCGAGGACGCGTAGCAGAGACGCGTCTGACGGCCATTCCCAACAAGTAAGTTTTGTTGCCCGCGCAGTGAAACGTCGGCCTTCATACGCCGAGTGTCCGAATTTTCAGTTGCGCCACGACATCTCACACACAAAGAAACAATCGCGCGCGTGCATGTGGTAGCAGTGCATATTGGAGTTCGAAGCAAGTAGCATAGGTGTAGGATCAGTTGCCGCCGTTGGCAGTGAAGAACTAAGACCTACCGCGCCGCGGGAGGCTTAGACGTAAGCACTGAATGAAACATTCCAACCAACATTTTTTGCGTTGCTGACAAATATGGAAACTCTCATGCGCACCATGATATCTCATCAGCATTCCCAACGCCGACACAATTGCGCTACAGCACTCAAGGCCCGTGGTCCTGGTGATACTCGTGGCCGCGACCGTGGTCATGGGCATGTTTGGGAGGGGCTTGTGTCGTCGGCGTCACGACCGGTCTCGCGCTGCCGAACCCGTGCGTGGCAGCGGGCTGTTGGCACCGGTCGACGCGACGGGCGCGAGGGCGCGCGCCAAGCAGGAGCAGGAGCAGGAAGCTGCGGTTGGCTTGTGTCATCGGCGTCGCGGCCGGTCTCGCGCTGCCGAACCCGTGCGTGGCAGTGGGCTGGAGGCACCGGTCGACGCGACGGGCGCGACGGCGCGCGCCGAGCAGGAGCAGGAGCTGCGGACAGCCTTGTCGTCGGTCGAGCCGAGGACCGGCAACCGACTGATGTAGGCGGCGGAGTGGAATCGAGACCGCGAGAGCCCCAAGATAGGAGAAGTAGTACGAGCGGGCGAGGCCTTAAGCGGACCAGCCGGGTCCCCGCCGCTTAAACCGAGGGGCGCGTCGTCGCCGGGCCAGTGACGTAAGCGGTGGAGGCCGTGGACGGACGAGCCGGGTTCTCACCGCTCACGCCATGGCGCATGAGAAGCCGCGCGAAGTCGTCGGTGTCGCTGGACGAGTGGCTTGGACTTCCGGCGACGAGGAGAACCTCATTCCAAGCCACAGGTGTTCAGCGAGCGGCGAATACGCCGCTGTCCGCGAAAGCCTGTCGTACTTTCTGCTCCACGAGCGTATGTCTGCTGCCCGGACGTGCAGTGCGTTCTTCGACGGTGAAGAGGGCACCGGCTTTTGGTCTCCTCTGTCCGCGCGAGAGAGATTTTGTCTCACCTTACCGCGTTTCTGAGTCCATCAGTTCTAGTTCCCTCATTGGTTGTTTCTAAAGAGTAACCCTGAACTCATTCCTGTCCCAGATTGCCATCGCTTTAGGAACCGTAGTACATTTGTTTGTATCTGATAAGATCGATCGACCTCAACATATCGAAACAATGTCCACTATCTACAGGCTGATCGGGACAACCTTTTTGGGGTGTCTTTGCCATGTCAAACCTTGACCCTTTTTACAGACATGCTTTATAAGAACACCACTCGTCTTCTCAGTCCTACGGTTTCCAACAACAACATGCTCCAGGACACATGTCACTACCACCCAGTCAATTTAAAACAGTACACAGACTGCCCCCGCTTTCATCATAAAGGGCTTCGCCCAACAAACGCGCGATACGAACTAGTATTAGTTCTTCTCCCAATATTACCAAAAACACGCGAGTTCCGAACCGAGACCATCATGGACGCTGGTGTCGTCGTTCCCGCCGCGCCCGTGGCGCCTGGCGGCGCTGCCATGGCGCCACGCCGCCGCCGCGTGTTCCACGTCAAGCTCAGTGCCACGGCGTGCACGGAGGTCAACTACAAAGAGCTCGTGCGCGAGTACGAGCGCGTCCACGGGCCCAGCGACCCGCCGCCAGCCACGGGCGTTGCCACGGCCAAGCCCGTGGCCGTGGCGGACGCCTCCGCTGCCATGGCACGCGTGATCGACACGAGCGGCGGCGTGGGGGACGCGGAGGAGATCGTCGGCGGGCTGCCGCTGTCCACGCCGCGCACGCAGCGCTTCGACATCATCGAGCGGCTCGAGAAGCGCTACGGCGGCGGCGCCGTCGTGGGGCCGCCCGTGAAGAAGAAAGGCGGCGACGACGACGACGACGACGACGGCTTTGTGCGCGGCGACGACGACGACCTGTACGACTCGGAGGACTCGTTTATCGACGACGAGGAGCTCCACCAGAACATCGAGGAGATCCACACGCAGGCGCGCGTGCAGACCAAGCACTCGGGCTTCTTCGTGAACGCCGGCGACGAGATCGAGACCATCGGCGGCGCCGCCGCGTACGGTGGCGATGGCGACGACGGCGACGCGGAGACGTCAGCGGTCACGGCGCCCGTCAAGAAGACGAAGCGCCCGAAGAAAGGCGGCGCCGAGTCGTCCAGGGCGGTCAAGGCGTTCCTGGACGAGTGGTCCGAGGCCGCGAGCGACTGGCAGCCGGCGGCGGAGATTGTCGAGGGTATCGAGGCGCTGCGCCGCGCCGTGCACGACTGTACGTGTCCCGAGTTGGTCGTTTTTCCTGTCGATGACGCTGTGCTGATGTTGCTTTGCTGACGTCTGACTTTTGGACTTGTAGTGACCGAGACGACGCCGTTCACGAAGGTCTTTCCGCGGCAGCTGGACGACGCGCTGCGCGCCGTGGATCGCCTCGTGGTCGACGCGCACCCGAACAAGTGGCGTGTGAACGGGTATTTCGCGACGCTCATGACGTTTTTGCCCTTCACGAAGCAGTACCTCAAGGTGCGCTCGTATCTTTCTCCGTTGAGCAGGGGTGTGGGATTCGTTATAGCTGGCGTGGGTTTGCTGGCATGGCTTGTAGTCCAATATGCTGCGACTCGAAGCGCGGGACGCAGCTCGCAACGTCAAGGAAGAAATGGAGAAATCGATTGCTGCACTCGGCGCGGAGGTGCGAGACCTTTTGATGCATTCTGGCGGGAACTGCTTAAGTAGTAACGTTTTGCCGTTTTGCATAGATCACACCGTACAGCGAGCGCGCGGCACAAGAGTCCATGGAAAGCGTCAAAGAAGGTAACGCATTTGCCCAGTGGCGGTCAGATGGGGATTACGTTGTAGCTCAGTTTGGTACTTATCCCTGTCGTTCTTCTCTCGTTTGTGAAGAATTCCTCAAGGACAAGAGCTTCAGCCTCAACCTCCATCGCCTCGTGCAGCTGCAGGACGAGTGGATCGTCAAGGAGAACGATTACCGGTATGGATCAATTGTTGAAGTAGGAGATCGTGCGCTCACAGCTGACACGCGAAACCGTGTGTTGTAGACAAATGCTCAAGACCGAGGACAAGAAGACGATGAAAGAAGCCGACTACGTGCAGCTCAACGCGCGTCAGGAACGGAATCGGCTCTTTGTGCGGGTACGTTGGAGGCCTTTGCGCTCCGTAGAGATGATAGAGACTTGGGCCTAATGCACTTGTTGCGCATCATTGCAGCTCATGGGCCTCTTCCCCTCCGGTTTCATGGACCTGCCATCCCTGCGAGGCATGAGCAAGGCCACCAAGACGAAAGGAGGTGCACGCAAGCCCGCGGCGACCCCCAACAAGGCCACAGCAGCGACCGCAGCGGCCAAGTCTCCGGCCCCGACGCCAAAGCGCAAACTCCCTGTGGTCGTGGTGGCCGACACGACCCCGGTGAAGCGATCTATCAAGCCGTTCAAGTCACGAATGATGGACGAGGCGCCGCCTTTTGCGGAGCAAGACTTCGAGGAAATTGTCGAGTGATTGAAACGGCAAGATGCTTGCGTACGTCATGTTGGAAGTATGTGTTGATCTATTGCTATGCAGTACGGGAGTTGTGGTTGACCGATGTCTAGACGTTGCTGGCCTTGCCCACACGATCAAACACAATAATCATCTCGCAGTGAGGCGTGTGCGGGAACATGTCCACGGGGATCGCGTGCACAGGGCGGAAGGCGTTGCCCGTGATGGACTTGGTCTTGGGGCCACACAGCGTGATGGCGTCCTGGATGAGCGAGCCCGTCGGGTTGCACGATACGTACACGATGCGATCGACCGGCGGGCAGCTGCGCAGCGAGCGAAGCACCTGGTGGTGGAGACCGGCGCGCGGCGGGTCCACAATCGCGACGACGCGCTTGAGGTGCGCGTCCTCCGTGCCCTCCTGCTTGGAGCGCAGCATGTCACGCATGACATCCTCGGCCTTGGAGTTCACGAACGAAATGTTCTTCACGCCGTTGAGCTCAGCGTTCACGACGGCATCGTCGGTAGCCGCCTTACAGATCTCAATGCCCACGACCTTGGCGGCGCCGATCGACGAGCAGATACCAATAGTACCAGTGCCGCAGCACACGTCGTACAGCAGCGTGGTCTCGTCGGCGTTGGCGTGCTGGCGCACGAGCGAGTACAGCGTCTCAGCGCCCTGCGTGTTGACCTGGAAGAACGCACCGGGCGAGATCGAGAAGCGCTTGCCCATCAAGTGCTCCTCGATGGTCTTGGCGCCGTAGAGGGGCACGAGCGGCTCGTCCTCGGACGCAGTCGACACCCCGGCGTACTCCTGGATGAAGAGCGACGTCACCTTGACGCCGTCGAGCGCCGCAGCGTCCGTGAACTTGTCGAGCGTGAGCTTGTGGACGTTGGCCTTCTCTTCTTCCGAGAGTCCCTTCGGGTTGATCTGGAGCACGACCATGAGCTGTTGCGTGCGCTCGCCGAGACGCACCGTGAGCTGGCGCCACACACCAGTCTGGGTCTTGACATCGTACACGGGCACGTTGCTCGTGTCCAGCAGGCTCTGCATGCCCGCACACACCTTGACCATCACGGGCGACACGTTGATGCAGTCCGTCGGCGGGCTCACCACGACCGAGCCATCACGGAAGAGACCCATTCGGAATCCGACGCAAGGCTTCTCGTCGGCGTCGAAGCCGATGCTGAACTCGCACTTGTTGCGGTAGCCCACGGTGGACGGCGACGCATGGATCGAGTCCATGGGGCAGCACAAACCCTTGTGGCTCGCGAGGCCCGAGATCTTCTGGACGTCGCCCACCAGGTTGAGCGGCAGCGTCAACTCGGCACCGGCCTCGCCGTCCGGGTTCCCGTACACCAGCGAGCGGCCCGAGAGCAAGATGAGCTGGTGGTCGTGCGAGCACAGGCCCAGCAGCTCGCCGCCCGCAACCTGAACCGGAGGCCACTCGAACGGCTCAAACGCCAGCGTGTCGAGCGTCTCCGCGGCCAGCTTCGCGCGCTGCCACGACGACTTGGTCTCGTCGCCCGTGAACGCGTACACGTACCCGTTGTGCATCGCGATCGAGCGCGCGCCCTCCACGTGCGCGAGTTCGGTCCAGACGCCCGATGCGAAACGGCCCGTGCCCTCCTGCTTGACGATCTTGCCCGAGGCCGTGCAGCACAGCAAGTAGCCGCGCAGCGACGCCAGCGACAGCACGGGCTCGCTCGGGCCGGCGCACAGCGTGTCCCAGTACATGGCGTCCGGGCCTTGCTTGAGCACGAGGATCGAGTTGTCGAGCGTCGCAGCAACCAGCTCGCTGCCGAACGACACGATCGCCGCGAGGCGCGGCGCGTCCACGACGCGCGTCCAGGTCGCGGTGGCGGCGCCCTCGTGCGGGCGCGAGTAGAGCACGTCGTCGGCCACGACGAAGAGCGAGCCGTGGCTCGTGAGCCACGTCGGGATGTACGTCGCCTGGCCGCGCGGTTCGTTGTCGCCGCCTTCATTGTCGTCCTCGTCGCCCTGCTCGGTCTTCTGCTTCTTGCGGTTGCGCTGCTCGTTGTGGACGCGCTTCTCCTTCTTGAAGTACTCCTTGCGCGTCTGGCGCACGATCTTGACCAGCACCTTCTTCATCTCGCCTTCCTTGCGCTGCAGCTGCTCCTCGTACGGCACGTCTGCCCACGGCGTGACCACCTCGCGCGCGTGCTTGGGCGCCACGCGGTCCGGCGTCGCCGCCGTGGTGCCTTCGTCGTCGTCGCCCTCCGCGCTGCCGGCGTTCTCGTCGTTGTTGTCATTGGCGTCACCGCCCTCGGCGTCTCGCTTCTTGCGCGAGTCCTCGCGCGCGCGCTTGTGGCCGGCGCCGTCGCGCGGCTGCTTGACGCCCTTGCGGGGCAGCGCCGTCTTGACCTCCATCTTGTCGCCGCACCACTCGAGCGCGCGCAGCTGCGGCAGCGCCGCGTCGCGCTCCTCCTGCGAGTGGAAGTGCACGAAGCCGAACGTGAGCTGCCGCGACTTCTGCACCTTGCGGAACGCCACGCCCTGCGCGCGCAGGAACGCGTCCATGGCCTTGGCGTCCTTCCACTTGCCGTAGTTGAGCACGATGAGCTTGATGTCCTCGTCGTTCTCGCCGTTCACAAACGTCTGCGGCGGCGCGGCGCCAGCGGTGGCAGCATCGCCAGTCGTGGCTGCCACGGGCGCTGGCACTGCCACGGCGCCCAGCGGCGTCTCGATCTCCATCGGCTGCGGCGTCGGCTTGGCGTCCTCCATGGCGGCGTTCAGCTCGACGCTTTTTGGATTGCCGGAGTGGATGGAGGCGACGCCAATCACCCATTCGTCCAGTCGCCACATAGGGTGGGTCATTGGATTATTCTCTACACCCTTTGATATTCGATAGCATCGATTTCCACGGGGCTATCGATGCGCCATCCGCAGTTTCCCAGTCTGGAACACTAGCGAAGTGTGATCCCACGGCGTATTCGTCTGCCGGCCGCGCTCTCCTCGCCAGCGGTCTCAGCTCCTCGATGGGCGACGTCGCGGTGGACCACACGGCCTCGGCGCCGACGGCGGCCGCCGCTGTCGCCGCTGAGCCACCGGCGCGCGCGTCGTCGTCGTCGTCCTCGTCGCTGCGCGGCGACGCGCTGCTGCCGCCCACGGAGCTGCGCCGCGGCTTCGAAGTGTCGGTGCACCGCTGCCCCAAGATCCTGCTGCGCGAGCTCAAGCACGTGTTCCCGGCGCAGTTCCAGACCAAGACCATCAAAGACGCGACGATCCTGGCCGTGCTCACGTGCCAGAAGTCGCTGATGGACCTGAGCCAGTTCGGCGTAGACGCCGACGCCGAGAAGGACCGCCTGCTCGAGACATTTGTCGCGTTTGCACAGTTTGTCACGTCCCACCTCGTCGCGCAAAAGTACTTTGCCGACTTTATCGACCCGTGCTCGGGCCTGCCGGTGCGTTTGCCGCGTCCTATTGATCGTGTTGCGCGTATGGATCACTAACATCTCGGCGCTTGTCCGTAGATGCTTACGCTGCCGTCCAACAAAGTGTACAGCGAAGTCGACGGCGTGGAGCTGCTGCTGCGGTATCGCTGCCTCAGCGCCGGCTTCTGCAAGATCCTGCTTCACCCGGCGTGGGGCGCGGCCGTGTACCCGGCCTCGCTCTTCACCGACGCGCCCTTCGAGGCCGTTCGCGCGGCGCTCGACGCGTTCGCCGAGTCGCCCCTCAACAGCGACTCGCCGCCGCCTCCGGCGCCCACGACCGCGTGAAGAATCAAGGAGCCGCACGCGCCTCCTCTGTATCCTGCTGCATACCTTACACCAGTACATACACGTATTCTACCGACGTCATCCCGTAACCCCTCCATGCGCCGCGGATCTCCATCCACACGCATTTGCGCTTCATTTCTGAAGCGGGTGGAAAGGCCTCTATAATCACATAGTACAGGTCAAGGGTATGCAGTAAGAGAGGGTTTCCCCTCGGGCCAATCTCCATTTCCCCTTCCCGAACGACAGACGAGATAATAATCGCGACCCAACCGAGATGAGCTTCTTCCGCGTACGTGGCCGGCCCGCGCTGTGTACTGCCTGTAGTGCTGTACAAGGACGTGGTCTAACGTGTTTCTGTCTATCTGCCTCCATAGGGCACGAGCGTGGACCAGGACGCGCGCTTCTTCTCGCAGAACAAGAAGCTGCTGGCCAAGCTCTCGTTCCCCAAGAGCTTCGACCAGCGCGTGGACCTGACCAAGGTCAAGCGCGAGGTCATCGGCCAGTGGATCGCGGAGCGCGTGACGCAGCTGTTGGGCTTTGAGGACGACATCGTCGTGGCCATGATCATCAACCTGCTCGAGCCCAAGGTGGACGAGCCGCCGGACCCGCGGCAGATGCAGCTCACGCTCACGGGCTTTCTGGAGAAGGACGCGCCGACGTTCATGGAGGAGCTCTGGACGCTGCTGCTGAGCGCGCAGGCACACCCGACGGGCATCCCGCCGGCGATTCTGGAGAAGAAGAAGCAGGAGATGGCGCAGGCCGCGCAGGACAAGCGCCAGCTGCGCGACGTGCTCGACCGCAAGCGTCAGGACGCCGCTGGCACTGCCACCGCCGCCAGTGACGCACCGCAGCGGCCGCGCCAGGACCAGAAGCAGTACGGGCTGAGCCACCCAGGCGAGTCGCGCGCGCGTGGTGGGCGAGAAGGCGGAGCAGCGGAGCGAGGCCGTGAGCGCGGCGGCCGCCGACGTGAGGAGCGCCGACGCGCGTCGCCCCCGCGCAGTCGCCGCCCGCGCAGCCCTTCGCGCTCTCGGTCTCGCTCCCGCTCCCGCTCCCACTCGCGCTCGCCGTCGCGTTCTCGGTCGCGCCGCAGATCGCCCCCGCGTTCCCCTAGTCGTTCTCCGTCGCGCTCCCGACGCCGTCGATCTCGCCGTTCGCCCTCTCGATCCAAGTCTCGCGATCGAACACGTGGGTCGCGTGCTCGTCGGTGAGTGCTTGCATTCGAGCCGCTTTCCCACGCAGTCGAGATCTGATGTTCTATTTTTTTCTATAGCTCCCCGTCACGGTCGCGGGAGCGCGGTCGTCGCCGCGATCGTCGCCGAAGCCCGTCTCCGCGCAACAGAGGGAAGGATCGCAGGTACACACTCGATAGATCAACTCTCGACACCATAACTGATGTGCCTGACGTCATAATTGTTACGTGATTGTTTGGTCAGCCCGCTGTCCCGCTCTCGATCACCGTCTGCGGACCAGTTTGGTCGTCAACGTCGGCGCACGTTGTCCAAGTCGCCCAGTCGCTCGCGGCAACAGAAGAAGCGCGGACGATCGCGCAGCGCATCTGAGTAATCGACAGCGAGGATATCATGGGTGGTAGAACAGGTAGCGGTTATGAGACTGATATAGCACCGTCCAACCTCCTCCAAAGCGTCGTCTCACTTGAACTCATGTGTAGCTCCTCTACGCCAAGCACAGAGCAGGCCATAGATCTCTCAGACTGAGGCACCATGTTTCTCCGCGGAAAAGCAAAAGATGACACGCCGCTCATCGTCAGCGGTAGTGGCGACCCTGAGCTCGAGGAGTTTCTCCGCAAGGAGGCCGCGGAGGCGGAGCAGCGCAAGCGGAAGCGGCGTCAGAAGACGAAGGAAGAGGACGCGCGGCTGTTTATGCAGTACAACTGGAGTGAGCAGCGGAAAGCGGGCACTAGTGCGCCTGTGCTACGACAGGTGGAGGGTGACTCCATCAATCACCGCATCCGCGTTTACCGTCGAACGATCTATTTCCACATCCATGGTGCGTTCTGTACGTGATCTCTGGATGGTCACAGCTTTGAAATCACGTTATACGACCACAGCAAAGCTCGATCACAACGCGTACTTAGTCAACCAACTTCGAATCAATAACCAAGACCCAAACGGCAAAGATGTGAGATCAGAATCCTGTTGCAAGCATGTTCAACCACGAGATTTATGGCGTTCCCGTGTGTCACATCATAGGAAAAAGGCCGCACCGCCCTCCACTATGCGTCTCGTTATGTGAGTTCCGAGTTACCCTCGCACCATACACTAGCTCTCGATAATCACAAGTGGGATCTCACCATCTAGGGCGCGGAGACTGCAGTGCGAACTCTCGTCCACGAGGAAGCCACGATCGACGATGCAGACGTACGTACTACTTCTTTGTGGTGTTGCGGTCTGTTCATTCACTCACGATCTTCTGATTTGTACGGCCATAGCTGGATGCTCGGTGGACACCGCTGCACTATGCAGTCATGGGTGGCCACGAGAAAATCGCTGAAAAACTGGTGGAAAAGGCACCTGTGCGCCGAATCACAATCAACCGGAAGGATAAGCACGGGATGACTCCATTGATGCTGGTCAGGCGGCTCTCCGATGCCGTAAGGCGTGCATTCGTTATCTCACATGTGTATCCTAGGCTTGTGGTGAGGACCACGCCGGGGTTGCCAAGATGCTCCTCAAGAAGAAGGCGTTCATTGACGAAACCGACGTAAGTGACCAACAGCCTTGAGTCCCCAAAGATCAGGAGCCTAACCGGCGACATTGCTTGTTTTGCCCCCTAGGATGACGGCTTGACAGCACTCCACTATGGTACGTCACACACGCTTCGTTACCTTGCTTGCCTTCCTCCTCGCGAACGTTCGAATGATTCCGTAGCTGCTGCGAACGACTCGGCTCTTGCCGCTGAAGTGCTGCTACAGTTCGACTGCAACCTCAAGTCGCGCACCTACAGCACGAACGAGACGGCGCTCGACGTGGCGGAGCGACTGCGCTCGCATCTCGTGGCGATCCTGCTCTACGAGTTCATGTATCGCAAGCCCACGTAGCCCGAGCAAGGAGGAGAGGGTGTCTTGATGAGGTTGAAAGATTCTATTGAGGTGTCAACGACAGTGACGAATGCATTTAGAGATAAAAGACCAGGCTGCGCTCACTTCCACACGTTTCGCACGAGCGATTGGGCAATGATGGGCAGCGCGACGCCCAGCACATCGAGGTCCGGATCCAGCTTGCGCCCGACGCCCTCCAGCACGGCGATCGAGATCACAATCGACGCGTACTTGCCCTCGAGCTTGACCTCGTGGTTGCAGCACAGCTCCATGACCTCGCGGAGCAGCGCGCCGACGTGCACCTTCTCCAGCCGCAGCTTCCAGGAGAGCGCGTCCGACACAATCTTCTCCATGCCCTTGCAGAACGACACCATGTCCGTGCACTTCTTCTCCACGGGCGCGTCCGGCCCGAGGTCCGCGCGCTTGCTGCGCGTGACAATGAGCTCGCCGGCCTTGTAGCCGTTGCCGGTCGCGACCGCGTGGAAGAGCTCGACAAAGTTGCGCAGATCTTCCGGTTCCAGCTTGGTGACGATGCCGGCGTCGATCGCGACCACGCCGGCGTCGGCCGCGCCGGGCGCCGTCGCGTGCTTGCCGTCGCGGCGCGTGCGGCGGTTGTGCGCGTGGAGATCGAACAGCAAGTTGCCCGGATGCAGGTCGCCGTGCGCGAAATTGTCGAGGAAGACCATGCGCAGGTACGCGTCGAGCACGACGCGCGCGACGGCGCGGCGGTCCTTGTCGTTGAGCTGCGAGGCGAGGTCGTTGAAGTGGACGCCGTGCTCGAACGACTCGACCAGCACGGTCTCGCTCGTGTACTTCATGTTGGGCTTGGGGAACCGCAGCCCGCGGCGCTCGCGAAAGTGGTCGCTAAACTGCTCGAGGTTGCGCGCCTCGTCGCGCAGGTTCAGCTGCCGCTTCATGAGCAGCGCAAACTCGTCGATGCTCTCGCGGCCGCTCAGCAGCCGCAGCCGCGGGAGCCGCTCCATGAGCCACACGCCGGCGCGCATGAGGTCCAGGTCCATCTCCACGAGCCGCTTCACGTGCGGGTGGATCACTTTCACGGCCACGTCCTCGCCCGTGGCGCGCAGCTTGCCGCGGTACACCTGCGCGATGCAGCCCGAGCCGATGGGCGCGCGCTCGAGCTCCAGAATGTCGCGCCACTTGGTGCCAAACGCCATGCGCAGCGCGTCCTCCGTGTCGGCCCACGAGTGCACGGGCGCGTGCTCGTGGAAGCTCTCGAAGCGGTCGCAGAAGGTCGCGGGGAACATGTCGCGGCGCGTGCTGGCCCACTGGAGGAACTTCATCACGGCCGGCGACGAGCGCTGCGCGGCCCACGTGGCGTAGGCCCACCAGCGCTGCTCGCCGGCGCCGCCGCGCACGGCCACGACCAGCGGCGCCGTGGCCACGAGCGGCGCCGCGAGCCCCAGCAGCTTCCAGAAGTGGAGCGCCACGCGGACCCACTGCCGCAGGCGCCGCCACCACGAGTCCTGAGTTGTGGCAGTTGCGACGTGGACCTGGTCACCATAAAACAAGCCGTGTCAGGAAACGAGGGGCCGTGGCAGAACTGCCGCGAGGAAGCAACAACACGCACCGCCGAGGTCGCGAGGCAGCGCGGGAACTCGCGCGTCTGCGCGGCGCAGCGCTCACGCCAGCGCTCCGCGAGGTCCGCGCGGTGGCGCTCGCGGCGCCGCTTGAGCGCGACGGCGGCCGCCTGCATGGGCAGGTGGCGCGTCTGTGGCAGCAGCACGTGCAGCGCCGTGGCGTCCGTGGCAGCCGTGAACCCGCGTCTCGTGGCACTAGCGGCCAGTGCCACGCGCGAGGTCGTCGGGACGCTGCGGCGCAGCAGCAGCTGCAGCGAGGTGGACGCTGGCAGCATGGCGCGTGGCAGAGTGGTCGGTGGTCGACTGCCGCAGAGATGGTCGGGCGTGGCAGACCGCAACGGCGCCGTTCCGCTGTGTTCTCCCAAGAGTGGGCCGGCTAACGCACTTCCCATGGACCCGCCGTTTCGACCAATCGGATGGGTACGCATTATTATAGCCTATCCAAAGACGAGTATCGAAATCTCGCGAATTTTCAGCGAATCAACGGATCCGCGACATGGCATGGCGCACGCGCGACAAAAACCGCCATGTTTGTGTTTGTTTGCCATTTGGGTCGCATGGCAAACAACGTGCGGCGCCAAACGCGCCTTCGGCAACGATCCGAGCGCGGCATGTCGCGAGCCGTAGGTCCCGTCACTGGGGCTGCAAGGCTCGACAGTCTGGTACATGCGGTGGGACCACCACATCAACTCGATGTATCCTGGTTACTGGTTACGATCATCATGCTGCCACGCAGTACCATCGTTTCGAGCAATTGCAAGCAGCAAACGAGTGTAGCCAACCCCGCTGTTGTTGACATCATCACGCAAACGTTCCTGCTCGTTGTGACTTGGAACTTCCAAGCTAGCGCCGTCGAGATGCAGAAGATTCGCGTTGGCGTTGTGTGTCGATAGCGTGGCACGGGCGGCCAACCGCCAGCCACACTGGTCGGTCGCCTCCACACACGCAAAAAGCGGGTTCTTCAAGTTGAGGGACCGCCGCGGGTCGCGCGAAGGTCGCTTGAAGCGCGACCCAGATGACGCTTTCTGTGGGTAGGGGAGATCGTCATCCTTTCGACCAATCATATGGTCTGCTTCCGACCGTGTAACCGATAGGCTAGCCAATCAGACGACACCAAGGGGGATGCGTAGCCTTTTGGTTCCCCCACAAAGGGGCTGTTGCATTCGTCTGCAGACAGATCCGGCCGCGCTGGAGATTGGACGGCAGCCATCAGCGGCCGCTGGCACTGCCATGGCAAGACACTCGCCATTCTCGGATTCTCCCCCGCGACGCCACATCAACTTCCTCCTCCCTTACACGCCATGAGTGCCGCGCAGAACTACACGGACGAGCACCGCGGCTTCGGCACCAAGGCCATCCACGCCGGCCAGGACCCGGACCCGTTCACGGGCGCCGTGGCCGTGCCCATCAGCCTCGCGTCCACGTTCGCGCAGGCGTCGCCCGGCGTGGTCTACGGCAAGGACCAGCCCAACTCGTTCGGCAAGGGCTGGGAGTACTCGCGCACGGGCAACCCGACGCGCGGCGCGTTCGAGCGCGCGATCGCCGCGTGCGAGCACGGCAAGTACGCGGCCGCCTTCTCCTCGGGCATGGCGGCCACGACCGCGGTCGTGCACCTGCTCAAGCAGGGCGACCACGTGCTCAGCATCGACGACGTGTACGGCGGCACGCAGCGCTACTTCCGCCAGACCGTGCACCCGACGTACGGCATCGACTTTGACTTTATCGACATGAGCGACCCGGCCACGATCGAGGCCGCGATCCGGCCCACCACCAAGCTCATCTGGCTCGAGACGCCGACGAACCCGACGCTCAAGATCACCGACATCGCCGCGGTCGCGGCCGTGGCCAAGAAGCACAACCTGCTCGTGGCCGTGGACAACACGTTCATGTCGCCGTACTTCCAGAACCCGCTGCTGCTGGGCGCCGACATCGTCGTGCACTCGATCACCAAGTACATCAACGGCCACAGCGACGTGGTCATGGGCGTCGTGGTCACCAACAGCGAGGACGTGTACACCAAGATCAAGTTTGTGCAGAACGGCATCGGCGCCGTGCCGTCGCCCTTTGACGCGTACCTGGCGCTGCGCGGGCTCAAGACGCTCCACGTGCGCATGGCCACCCACGCCAAGAACGCGCAGGCCGTGGCCGAGTACCTCGAGGCGCACCCGAACGTCGAGAAGGTCTACTACCCGGGCCTGCCGTCGCACCCGCAGCACGCGATCGCCAAGAAGCAGGCCAGCGGCTTTGGCGGCATGATCACGTTCTACGTCAAGGGCGGCCTCGACAAGGCGCGCGCGTTCCTCGAGACCGTCGAGGTGTTTACGCTCGCCGAGAGCCTCGGCGCCGTCGAGTCGCTCGCCGAGTCGCCCGCCATCATGACGCACGCGTCCGTGCCCGCGCACGTGCGCCAGGAGCTCGGCATCTCGGACAACCTCATCCGCCTCTCGGTCGGCATTGAGGGCCTCCCGGACATCATCGCCGACCTCGAGAAGGCGCTCGCCGCCGAGCCCAAGAAGAATGCCTAAGTATTAGGTCCATCCGCGTAGAGAATACAGCAACGGTCTCCGCTATGGTGCGTTTTATGATTTGGAGGTTTGTCCATTTATTAGCGTCCGTCGATGGTCGCGACCTGCACGCGCAGCAGCGACACGCCCAGCGCCGCCTCCTGCTCGCGCACGCGCGCCTCCGCAAGCGAGAGCACAAGCTGCAGCTCCTCGGCGCGCTGCCGTGCCAGCGCCGCCACGTGCGCGTCGCTTTCAGCGGCACTGCCACTGCCACTGGCGGCCGCGCGCTCGAAGAAGCCCAGCGCCGCGGCGTAGTCCACGGCCACGCCGCTCTCGCCGTCCGCGTGGACCTCGCCGAGCCGCAGCAGCGCCGCCGCGTGGCCGGCGTCGGCCGCGCGCGTCAGCAGCCGCAGCGCCAGCGCCGAGTTCTTGCGGACGCCGCGCCCCGACGCGTGGAGCAGCGCGAGAAAGTACGTGGCCTCGCGCACACGCGCGTCGCTCGCGCGCTGGTACAACCGCGCGGCCCGCGCGGCGTCCTGGGGCGCGCCGCCGTGGCCGTACTCGTACATGACGCCCAGCAAAAACAGCGCGCGCGGGTTTACCTTGCGGTCTTGTTCCTCCGTGCCGACGGCATCCGTGAGCAGCGCCAGCGCGCGCGCCGGGTCGCGTGGCACGCCGCGGCCGTCGGTGTAGAGCGTCGCGAGCACCCACATGGCGTCCACATGGCCGCTGGCAGCGCTGGCCGCTAGATACGCGGCCCCCCGGCGGTCGTCGCGCGGCAGCTCCTCGGCCCCGCTCGTGAAGAGCACGCCGAGCGTGAACTGCGCGTCCCGCTGGCCGTGGCGCTGCGCGAGCCGCGCGAGCAGCCGCACGGCGCCGGCCACGTCGCGTGCCACGTGCCGCCCGTAGAACTTGAGCATCGCGAGCACGTACATGGCGTCGGGCTGCTCGTCCTGGAGCGCGCGCGCGAGGATCTGCTGCAGCGCCGCGTCATCCACGTGGCTGCCGCCGTCGGGCTCGGTCGCGAGCGAGCGCACGCCGTCGCCCGTGAACAGCGGTGTCGTTTCGACGTCTTGCGCCACGGTCACGCTGCCGGACGCGGTGAAGAGAACAAAAGCGAGCAGCAGCAGCAACATGCGGAGCGTGCGCGCGTGTCGCGGCGGTGGCATGATTGAACGTGTGATCCCGAGAGCGAGTGAAGAGTCAAAATGGAATCTTACGCCGCGACCCCTCGGAAGCGCTCACGCGCGCCCGTTCCATTTGGATACGACGTCACACGTCGCGAACGGATGCTGAGCGACATCGAGAGCGAGAGGG
Organism: Pythium folliculosum; assembly: GCA_023336295.1. Lineage (NCBI taxonomy): Eukaryota > Oomycota > Peronosporomycetes > Pythiales > Pythiaceae > Pythium > Pythium folliculosum. The sequence goes on from JAADWV010000127.1 coordinate 16,487, forward strand.
ATCCGTACGAGGACGCGTTCGCGCTCGCCAACGGAGCTGCCTGTGGTAATGGCGGTGGCGGCGGCGACGCGGTGCTGAGCGAGCCAAAGTGGCGAGTGTGGACGACGCAAATGGATGGTCCCTTTGCATCTCGCACATTAATTCACGCTCTCTGTCTTTGTGTGCGGCAGGTGCGCATTCCTCGCAGATCTTGTGGACACAGACTTGCTCAGCAGCGCGACGGCTGCGCGTTTCACCACAGACGTGCGAAGCATGCGGGCTAATTGGTTCTGAATGACGCTGACAGTGATCGCATTTTGGTATTTGTTGATGGTAGTTCCACGGTCCCCGCTCGCTCGATGGGTTCCAGGAGCAGCTCGTGCGCTGGGCGCTGCCCGAGCACGACGCGCTGCGCTCCGTGGACGACGCCTTCGAGACGCTCGAAGAGAACGTGCGCGTACTTCACGCATTCAAGTGGGCATAGGGAACGGGGGCTGATTCCATCGTGTGTATCCATTCATGCAGACGGCGCTGGTTGAGCGCATGGCCACGAGTGGATCGACCACGTCGCCGGCATTCCTCGCGAGTCTCGCCGCGCGCGTCAAGCAGATCGGAGACGACTTACGCGATGCAGAGACCGCGCGTCGGCGCGACCTCGCTGCGTACGCGCACAACACTCGGCTCTTTGGCGGTGACGCGGTTGACGCGAAGGCCGAGCCCAGGCCCACGGGCCACGCGTGGCAGTTCCAGCGCGACCACCAGGCGTTTCTTCAGCGCGAAGAGCGGCGGCGGCGGCCCATACACGTCGAGCGCCACGCCACAGACGCAACCTCGCGTCAAGTGCTGCTCGAGACCTTCGCGCCTCGGCTCGCGACCGCGCGCGACGTTTCCGTCTCCATGGCGAGCGCCACGGTCGCTGTCGCCCAAGACGAGGACAAGACCTCGTCGTCCGCTGGCCCGGCTCGCAAGACTGAGCTCGTGGTCGCGCTGGCAGTGCAGCGCCGCCTCGCTTGCGGCGGCGACGTCGAGTGGCTCGACACGCAGGTCGCGGCACACCGCGAGTTGTCGCTGTCGCCGTACGTGCAGCAATACCTCGGCTGCTACGAGGTGGTACCCACTATCGAGCGGCGCGGCGGCGCGAGCAGCGAAGACCACACCGAGCACCTGCACTGCTTCGAGCTCGCCCCGGTGCGTATTTACTGCTAGTAGGAGTCCTTGTTATTCCGGCAACCTAACCGTCTCTGCTGTGGCCACCCCACGTAGACTACAACGCTCGAGCAGCTGCTGCTCGCCAGCGGCGAGCTCTTCAAGCCCGACTCGCTGATCGTGCAGTACGTGGAGATATACCCTGTTACAGATCCGGATAAGAGGGATTTTGACCCAGTCCTGTGCGTTTCTCCAGCTACTTTGCGCGCGAGATCGCACTCGCGATGCTCGATCTCCTGGACCAGTCGACGCACGCGTGGCTCACGGTGGGTAGCTGTCTGTGTGTCTCGTCACGATAGCAGCACATGGTGGTTGACTGGTTGTCGCTGTGCGCAGCGGCTGACGCCCGCGAACGTGCTGCTCTCAGCGTCACGGCGGCGCGTGCTGCTCGGGCGCATCGAGTTCGGTCCGCCCATCGACGTGCTGGCGCCGTGGGTTCTGCTCAATCAGCCACCGGTCAAAACCCTACGCTCGCTCACTGCATTGGACTGCTCTCATCCGTAGGAACGCGGCGCCGCTGGACCACCACCTTGCGCGCCGAGAGGCCGCGCTGCTGGGCGACCTCGCGGTGCTGCTCTTCGCGATGCTCTTTCGCGCGACGCTGCCCGCGAATGTCGCTGCGTTCCGGACCGCGTATCTACCGCGAGGCAGCGCGTCGCGCGCGTTCACCAGCGAGTTCCTCGTGACCGACGCAAACGAGCCGCTGGCGCTGCGCGTGTGCCGCGGCGACCGCTTCGCGCTCGTCTTCCCACCCGCCCAGGGCGGCGCAGCATGTTGGCGGCTCCAGTCGGCGTGCCCACCGCAGCTGCGCGTCGAGGAGCAGCGCGCGTCCCCGCTGGTACGCTGAACGAGCATCCCTACTCCTTGGGATCTCTCCTCTACCACATGCAGTCACTGATCGTAATGTGCATAGCCGCGGTTCACGTTCACGGCGCGCCACGCGGGCGACCTGCGGATCGCGTTCGTGTCGGCGCAGGGCTCACGCGTCGTCCAGCTCACGGTCTCCGCCGCGTCGTACGTGAGTGACCCGCCCACGCGCTGGACGGTGCGTAACGTGTGTGTGTGGTGGTGTAGCTACTTGCGTTTCTGACTCGCGATGCGGTTCTTCAGACGCTCGTGGAGAGCTGCGCGTGCGCGGCGGTGCCGCTGCGCCAACTACTGGACCGCCACGCGCTCTTCCGGCCGCTCGAGTCGCCCGGCGAGCTGGACGCGCTGGACACGGCGCTCGAGCGGTGCAGCGTCGGCGCCTAACGCAGCTAGCGCGCATAAGAATAGAATCCGAGACGCGGTGCGTGCGGGCTTACTGCTGTCCGTTTCGCGTGCGTTGTGGTGGATAAAACGACACACTGCGCCCGCAGCGGCTGGGGCGTCTCCCTCTTCCCCCCCTTCTCGTAGTCGCCGATCCGTTGCGCCGCCGGCCCTGCCAGGAGGCCACACCGCTCGTCCCCCACATCTTCCCGAGTCGCCAGTAACCATGACGACAACGATCGACGCCGCGTCGTCCTCCTCCGGCGCCACCAGCGCCAGCGCGACGGCGAAAGACGCGGCGCTGTCGCCCGCTCTCCAACCGCCGCCGCCACCGGCACCGGCTCCCTCGACGCCCGCCATGGTCGCGCCGGCCACGGCCGCGCAGCTCGCGTCGGCCGCGTTGCCGCCGCCGCCGCCGCTCGACGCGATCTTCCCGTCGGGTGACCAGATCGACATGCGGCTGCTCATGATGACGCTGTGGACGCACCGCCGCGACGCCGCGTTCACGCGCGAGGTCTGCGCGCGGCTCGCGCACCCGACCGCGCTCTCGGGCGCGACGCTGGACCAGGTCGAGTTCTTCCTCCCGCAGCTCGCGCACATGGTGGTCCACCTCGAGCGCGAGCTGCCCATCGAGGACGTCGAGCAGTTCGTGCTGCTGCTCTCGCAGAGCAGCGTCCACTTTGCGCTGCAGCTCTTCTGGATCGTCTACGCCGCGCTGGACGAGAACCGGCCCAAGCGCGCCGGCGGCAACCCGCGCACGTTCGCGCGCTGCGCGCAGCTGCTGCTCGCGCTCGAGCAGTGCCTCGTGTACGGCTCGCCGGTCGCGCGCGAGCTCTCGGAGCTGCTCACACAGAACAGCATCTCCAAGGCCGAGATGGAGCAGCTGCTGCTCGCGGACCGCCGGTTCTTCGCGGCCTCGCAGCGCGCCGAGGCCGAGGAAAGCACAAGCGACGGGCTCGCGGCGCGCGCCGAGGGCTGGCTCTTCAAGAAAGGCGGCGGCACGCGCGCCATGGGGCGCCGCAACTGGCGGCGCCGCTGGTGCCGCATTGAAAGGCGCGTGCTGCTCGTGTTTGCGGGCCCCGGGGATGTGCACCCGCGCACGGCCGTGCCGCTGGACCGCGCCGAGGTGCGCGTGGTGGAGAACCCCAAGCACCCGTTCTACTTTGAGCTCATCCACGAGTTCAGCGAGACCACGATGAAGTTCGCGGCGCCGTCGCAGGACGAGCTCGTGCTCTGGATGCAGCACCTCCACCGCGCCGCGGCCGCTCCAGAGCCGCCGGCCTCGCGCACGAACAGCCGCCACGCGTCGGCCACGAACAGCGCCGGCGGTGGTGGCAACGCACGTGCCACGCTGGCGCGCATGTCCTGGGGCATGCGGTCGTTCATCCTGGACGCGTCTGCCAGTGGCACCACCGCCGCGGGGGAAAGCGGCGACGACGCTGTCGATGCGCCCGGCTCGCCCAGCAAGGCGGCCGCCAGCGCGATCGCGGGCGTCTCGCCGCCGGCGTCGCCGCGCGCCAAGTCGCAGGCGCCGGCGCCGTCGCCCTTCGGCGCGACCGACGCGTGGAGCGAGAGCCAGCGGCGCACGCGCGCCGTGTCATCCGTGAGCTCGGCGAGCGCGCACTCGTCCGAGGTCAGCGACCTGAGCTCGGTGCTGCTGGCCGAGGCGCTGCTGCAGCAGCAGCCGGCGTTGCCCTACGACCAGCAAAAGCGGTACGAGTTCTTCACGGGCATGATCACGTTCGTCAAGTCCATCACGGACGTCTCCGAGTCGCTGCGGCGCGTGGAGCCGCCCAAGCGCAAGAGCCTGCTGCGGCCGCGGCTCGAGGCGCTGGCGGTGCCGCGCAACGCGTACCTCCCGCTCTGCAAGTCCACCGATGTGCGTACCGTGCTATGCTAGGGGGGAACTATAAGGATCGCTGATAGTGTTTCTGTTTGTGTACCCTAGGTCTACTGCCGCGTGCGGGCCGTGCTCACGGGCGAAGGCCGGGTCTTCAACACCAACGTACGTAGTTACCAGTGGCCCCAGTGTGGCTCGCCCGTCTCACATCCTTCTGTGTCCTCAGGAACGCGCGCCGTGCCTGCTCTACTTGGAGACCGAAGAAGACGAGCTCCGGCAGGACGTGTCGCAGGCGCTCTTCGAGTACCTGTACGCCGAGGACGACGACGAGGGCGTCGCCGGCTCGGAGCAGGACCCGGCGGTCGTGGTGGACAGCGTCGATGACGACATGCTGCGGGTGCCCCTTCGCAGCCCCAACGGCGGACGCGCGCCCCCGGCAGCCGCGGGCGGCAGCGGCCGCTCGCCCAGGAGCGAACGATCGCCGTTCCTGGAGCAGCTCCTGATCGTACGTGTGTCGCTTTAGGAGCTCGAGGTGTGCCATTGAACAGTCACGTCTCACCGTATCAACCTGTGATATATCTCATTAGGACCCGGAGCGCAAGCAACGCATCGAAAAGATCTTTGGCGAGCTGAGCTTCTCGGCGGCCGCGCGGCTCCAGCAGAGCGCGTCGGACCCGGCGCGGTGGCGGCTCTCGACGCTCATCGCCAAGAGCTACGACGACCTGCGGCAGGAGGTGCTGGTGATGCAGCTCATCACGTACTTTGACCGCATCTTCCGCGCCGAGGAGCTGCCGCTGCGGCTCCACCCGTACCGCATCCTCTCCACGGGCGCGAGCACGGGGCTCATCGAGGTCGTGCGCAACGCCACGTCGCTCGACTGCATCAAAAAGTCGCGCGGCTTCAAGAACCTGCGCCACCACTTTGAGCAGCTCTACGGCGGCGGCGAGGGCGCCTGCGGCGACGCCGAGCTGCTGCGCCAAGCCGAGCTCAACTTTACCCACAGTCTGGGTACGGTGTTGCGACTCTTCCTCCTCGATCGTCCTACCAGTGGTTCTAACGCACCTGTGTATGTGTACACCAACAGCGGCGTACTCGATCGTGTGCTACATCCTATCGATCAAAGACCGACACAACGGCAACATCATGCTGGACGTCGAGGGTCATCTCGTGCATATCGACTTTGGATTCTGTACGTTTACCAAGTGGCGACTAGTCCAATCCGCTCGCGATGACACTGATCGTATTTTTCTATTTGCTTAGTTCTGGGACGCGCGCCGGGCGGCAGCTTCAGCTTTGAGACGGCGCCGTTCAAGCTCACGGCCGAAATGGTGGACGTGCTGGGCGGGCGCCAGTCGTCGCTTTTCCAGTACTACCGGGAGTTGTGCGTCAAGGGCGCGCTGGCGGCGCGCAAGCACGCCGACACAATCTACGCACTCGTCGAGGTCATGAGCCTCCACTCGCGGATGCCGTGCTTTGCCGGCAACGCGTCGACCACGGCCGTCGCGCTCGCCGGGCTGCGCGAGCGGCTCTTCCTCACAACGCCCGAGGACAAGATAGAACCCGCAATCCTCCAGATGATCGAGCGCTCGTACGACCACTTTGGGACCACCAAGTACGACCAGTTCCAGGTCTACTCGAACGGCATCGCCAAGTGATCCCTCGTAGCTCGAGTCGAATTCAGAATCTCACTCTATCGTATGTTAACGCCTCATCGACCTCTCGTCATCCTGGCCTTCTTCTTCCTCTGAGTCGGAGAAGTGCACGTACTCGTCCTCCTCCTCCTCGGACGCGGCTCCGCCCTCATGGCCGTGCTGGTCGCTCTCTGGGGCGACCATGGGCTCATGGTGTTGTCTGCTTCGGCTAGGAGCAATGCGATCGCGGGCCGTGGCTTTAGGTTGCTTGGCCTCCGAGATTGCCGTGGCGGAGCCGACTCGTAGTTCCTCTTGAGCTGTCGCCTTTGCGACGTCGCGCGATGCTTCCACGGCACTGGACACGCCACGCACGCGCGCCCTTAACACCTCGCTTGGCTTGGTCTGCCGTGAGGCTACAGCTTCCTGTGGCGACGGGTATTTCACCGCTGGGGCGCCACGCTTGGCCTCCGACCGGAGCTTGTTCACAACACCGACTTCACGACATGGGTCCCGTTAGTTTCTCAGTCGTACGATCTCCCGTCGCCTTCGTTCACGTACCGACATCACGAACCGCGGCGCGTGGCTTGAGCTGGGATCGGTCCGAGGCGGCTGCTCGGGGCGTGAGCTTTGCGTCCGCTTCCGCGTCGCTGGCTGCGCGTGTTCGCGCCTCGACCGGCGCGCAGAAGTCGCTCTGCCCAGCGCCAGCACTCACGGCGGCCACGCGGAAGCGGTATCGGTGTGCGTCCAGCAAGTGGGCGGCCACGAAACGACTACGGGACAAGGGCGTTAGTCCTCCCTTGTCACGAGTCCCTACTCAAGATCAAACCGAGCGTTCTTACCAAGTCGCGCCGTCGAGATCCTCGGCGGCGACGCGGCCGATGAGCTTCCACAGATCACCTAACTCGTCCACGCACTGCTGCACCACGAAATGCGACACGTTCAACGCGCTTGGGGCTTCCCACGTGATCTCGATGCTGGCGGCGTCCAGAGCGCGCGCGCGCGCGTTCGGCGGCGGCGGCGGTCGGGCTGTGCAGACAGGCCACGTCGGTTAGGAGTCGTCTGATCAAAATCAATCCGGAGACCAAGTCACGCACCCGGACGCGTGCGCGTCGGCTCGCTCAGCGCACTGAAGGCGCTGATGCCGTGGAGATTGATTGCCGCGAGCTGGATCGTGTACGCCGTGTCCGGCGCGAGCCCGTCGATCGTGTGCTGCGTGGGGAGCGCGCCGACGAGCAGCGCTCGAGTTGGAGCCGACGACGAGTCGACGGGCACCGCGCGGATCTTGTACCCGGAGATCGGCGCGATCTGGTCGTGCTTGTCGCGCGGGGTGGTCCTGAGGAAATCGAGGGGAGTGTGTTGTGAGTTTTTTACGCGGAGACGACCGGTGGCCAAAGCGTGGAGCTCACCATTCGATCGTTACGGTCGTGTCCAGCGCGGTGACGACTTGCGGCGCGCCCGGCACACACGGAACTAGAGTACAAATCCATGAATCCTGGAGGCTTTTTGCGGAGCTCAAGGCAGAGGACGACAACGCACCTCCGCCGGCACGAGCGCGGAAGCACGCGAGGATCTCGTCGCTGGAGCACACGTCGACCGCCGTAAGCTGGTGCTACAGGCCCACGAGTCAAGACAAGATGCGATACGCGAAGGTCCACAGAGGCACGTGGCCGTCGGAGGCGGACGGAGGCTCCTACCTCTTTTTCGGCGAGGCGTATGTCGGCGCCGTGCTGTACCACCGCTCACGTTTAGAAAACCTCATTTCCAGCACACAATCCCGTGCACTACACACCTCCAGAAGCAGCGTCACGACCGCGAGACGAGACTGCTGCGCCGCTAGCAAGAGCGGCGAGCACCCGCCCGCGTTCACGGCGTTGACCTTGGCGCCGCCCGCGATCTGCTCGCCACCATTCCACACGGCGTGTCAGCAACGGAAGCTGTCGCTATCACATCCCGCATCCCGGACGCACGCACCAGCAGCGCGCACACATCGGCGTGGCCTTGATACGCCGCGTAGTGGAGCGCCGTGTTGCCGCGCTAATAGTGCGGATCCGTGAGCTCCCCCCAAATGACGCCAGACAACTCAACCTACTCTTGCGCGCGACACGCACCCCGTACTCCGTCGCGTCCACCTCGTGGGCGAGCTCGGCGTCGTCCGAGAGTAGCCGCTCCACGGCCTCGCGCGCGCCGCGCCACGCCGCCGAGTGGATGTCGACGCGGAACCGGTCCTGGCCGCTCGCCTTCACGCGCTCCATCGCACGCTCGAGCTCGCCGACCTGGCCGTCGCCGTCCAGGTCGCCGCTCTGCGCGGTCCACCACGCGGCGAACTCGCGCTCGTCGATCACGCCATCGGCGTCGCGGTCCAGTGCACTCAGCGCCGCGGCCAACTCCTTGTCGGTCAGGTACCCGCCCAGATCCGCGACGAGGCTGCGCAGCTCCCGCGCGTCGATCGCGCCGCTGCCGTCGGCGTCGTAGTGCGCGAATGCCGCGCGCACGGTCTCGCGCAACTGCGCCATGGCGCGCTGGATATGTGTGTGAGTGATGGCGACGCCTCGATGGCAAGTACAATGCACGATTTGCGGTCGTTTATTTTAGATTCGTTGACACCGACCACAACGGTCCCCGCTGCTACTCGTCGGTGGCCGTGACGGCGTCGAGCGGCAGCATCCAGTGGTGGCGGATGATCTCCTTCAGCACGGCCGGCTCGTCGGCCGTGAGGAACTGCACCTGCGCGCCGCGGTCGTCCATGAAGTGCCCCAGCGCGCTGCCGAAGCGCACGACGAACGGCGCGATCTGCTTGTCCCACATGGCGGCGTCCCAGGGCACGGGCGTGAGCTTGGTCTGCGCGCGGTCGTCGCGCAGGTGCTCGACGAGCTCGCCCTCGGTCGCGCGCAGGATGAACAAGTACGTCTGCAGCTGCGCCACGTCGTAGAGCGGCAGCGGCGTGATGAACCGCGAGACGCGGTTCTTGACCTCGATGACCTTGCCGTCCGCGCGGCCGTCGATCTTGCCGCCCACGAGCAGGTCGTAGCGCCCGACGCGCGCCACGCGGCGCTTGAAGAACGCGGCGTTACGCTCCTTCACGGCCACCTGGTGTTGCGTCTCGTACGCGAGGATCGCCGGCGCCTCGTGCTTGGCGCCAAAGCCCTTGTGCATCTCCGACTGCACAAACTGGACAACATCCTGCTTGACCGCCGCGGGCGTGGCCGCCGGCAGCGCGCGCTCGATCTGCGCGGCCGCCTGCGCGACGTGGGCGACGGTCTCGGCTTCGGCCGCCTGCTCCACGAGCGCGCGGATCGAGTCGCTCGCGCCGAGCTGCTCCACCACGGCCGCCATCTTCTGCTCGGGCGTGGCCACCTCGACCTGGAGCTCCTCCTGGAGCGCCGCGAGCTGCTTGGGCTGCGTGCGCTTCCAGGCCGCGAAGAAGACCTCCTCGATCTTGCGGTACGGGTTCAGCGCGCTCACGACCGGCACCTCGCTCGCGAACAGCAGTATCGAGCGCCGCCGGCGCGCCGCTGAAGCCGCCGTCATACTCGATGGATTAGGAGCTGTTGGGGGAATGACAAGCAGTGCACGAAGGAGGACGACACGAACCCAAAACAATGAGTTGAATGAACCCAATTTAACGAAAATGTTGGCGCCAAAACAAGTTGGTGGGGAAAACCGGGTAATAAAACCTCGCGAAGCAGAAACCAGCCAGCAGGGAGGAAGTTGGGAGATCGAGGTTTTTCCCCCAACGGCTCGCGCGGGTGTTGGTTTGTTGGCGCGCTGGGGCCAACTCCCAACACTAGCATTTGGCGCGCCAACACCCCGCCGACAACACACCACGAGGAAGCCATGGCGGACGTCGAGGGAGCGGTCGCCGTGAAGCTGGAGAATGGCGCGAACGCCAATGGAACCAACGCCAATGGCAGTGCCAGCGCCACTGCCACCGGCGACGTGGTCGTCAAGACCGAGAAGACCGAGCCTGTTGCTGCGGCCGCAACGCCGGCGGCTGCCAGCGGCCCCCGGCTGGACGGCGCGCTCTTTTTCCGGCGCCTCCAGAGCCTGTACGCGGCCTGGCGCCAGCGCAAGAGCGACGCCGCGTGGGGCGACGTCGGCGCGTTCTGCGTGCTCGCGGGCCGCGCGCAGCAGGACGAGTCGGGCTACCGCAAGTCGGCCGTGCTGCAGATCTACCTGCTGGGCTACGTCGAGTTCCCCGAGACCATCATGGTGTTCACGCCCGAGACGCTCTACGTGCTCACGAGCGGCAAAAAGTGTAGGTGGCTTGGCGCCTGTGGTGGATTGAACTGGGTGGACGATCTGACTTAGGTTTTGTATACAGACGCGATGCTGGAGGCGATCCAGGACGGCAACGCCAACTCGAGCGTCAAGCTGGAGCTGCTCAAGCGCAACAAGGCCGACAGCAACGCGGAGAACTACAAGATCCTCATGGACGCGCTGCGCGCCAGCGGCGCCAAGGTGGGCGTGCTCACGAAGGAGAGCCCGCAGGGCGAGCTCGTGACGACGTTCAACAAGGCGCTGGAGGAGACGCAGCTCGAGCAGGTGGACGTGAGCAAGGGCATCGAGCTCGCGCTCGCGATCAAGGAGGCCGAGGAGCTCGAGAACGTCCGCTGGGCCGGCGCGCTGACCAGCAAGATCTTCAAGAACAAGTTTTTGGAGGAGATGGAGATCATCATCGACGAAGAGAAGGCCGTCAAGCACGAAAAGATGTCGGCGATCCTGGAGGAGGTCTTTGAGGACCCGTCGAAAATCAGGGTCACGATCGACCCGAACGACATCGAGCCGTGCTACCCGCCGATTATCCAGTCGGGCGGCAAGTACGACCTCAAGCCCAGCGCGCAGAGCAACTCGGACGTCATGAAGTACGACGTCATCATCTGCGCGCTCGGCGCGCGGTACAAGGGTTACTGCGCGAACGTCGCTCGGACGTTCTTCATCGACCCGACGAGCTCCATGGAGAAGGCGTACGAGCTGCTGCGGGAGGCCCATGACATGTGTATGCAGGAGCTTCGACCGGGCAAGACCATCGCGAAGGTCGTCGAGAAGGTCCGCAAGTTCATCGCCTCGAGAAACGAAGCGCTCGCGGCCAAGCTCACAAAGAACCTGGGCTTTGGTATTGGCCTCGAGTTCCGCGAATCGTCGCATTTGCTCACGCACAAGAACAACACGGTCATTACCGAGGGTATGGCGTTCAATGTGTCCTTTGGATTCCAAGACATTCCGATCCCCGAATCGCAGCGCAAGAAGAAGAAGATGGAGACCTACTCGGTTCTTCTGGCCGACACGGTTGCCGTGCACAAAGATGAGACCAAGTTGGTCACAAAGGTGCCCATTGCGTGGGGCAAGATCCGCTACGATATCCAGGACGACGCAGAAGAAGATGATGAACCGACTCCCACGAAGAAGAAGAAGGAAGAGAAGTCGAAGACCAGTCACGGTGGGATTGATACGTCCTTGTCGGGCACGCGTAACCAGGTGCTTCAGTCGCGGCTTCGTGATCAGCAGCGTCAGCTGGAAGGAAAGGAGACCGACCAGGAGCGCCGTGACCGCCATCAGTCGGAATTGATGCGTCGCAAGCGCGAGGAGGCTATGCGCCGCCTTGAGGAGCAGAACAGCGACAAGACCGATGGCAACAAACGCGAGAAGAGCATCGTCGCGTACAAGGGTCCTCAAGCGTACCCATCGGACCTGCGCGAGCGTCAAGTCATGGTGGACATGCGCGCGGAGGCTGTGATCCTGCCTATCAACGGAGTCCCCGTGCCCTTCCACATCTCCACCATCAAGAATGTCAGCAAATCCGAAGAAGAGAAGGCGACGTACCTGCGAATCAACTTCTACGTCCCTGGCCAGTCGCTCGGTCGGGATGTGCTTCCGGCCATGGCAAATGTCATCACGAAGTTCCCGAACAAGATGTTCATCAAGGAGCTTGGCTTCCGATCCTCGGACGCACACAACCTCAACAACCAGTTCCGTCTCATCAAGGAGTTGCAGAAGCGTGTCAAGCAGCGCGAGCAGCGTGAACAGGAAGAGTCCGACTTGGTCACTCAAGAGGATCTCATCCTGACGCGTGATCGCCGTGTACCCCGTCTGATTGACTTGTCGGCCCGTCCTCACTTGACGGGCAAGAAGACCCACGGCACCCTCGAGGCCCACTCGAACGGAGTCCGCTTCACGACCAACAAGAACCAGAAACTCGACATCCTGTACTCCAACATCAAGCACGCTGTGTTCCAGCCGTGTGACAAGGAACTGGTCGTGCTGATCCACTTCCGTTTGAAGAACCACATCATGATCGGCAAGAAGAAGCAGCTTGACGTCCAGTTTTACACAGAAGTGATTGAAGGTTCGCAGACGCTCGACAACCGTCGTCGTTCGATGTACGATCCCGACGAGCTGGACGAAGAAAACCGTGAACGGGCCCTGCGTGAGAAGCTGAACACGACGTTCAAAGAGTTCTGTCACAAGATGGAGGGCGTGGCGGAGCGGTATGGCAAGCCGGTGGTGTTTGACATCCCGTACCGTGAGCTTGGTTTCATGGGTACACCATTCAAGGAGATGGTGTTGCTCCAGCCGACGGTGCATTGCTTGGTGAGCCTCACGGACATGCCGTTCTTCATCGTGTCTCTCGACGAAGTGGAGCACGTGCACTTTGAGCGAGTCATGTTCTCGTCTCGAAACTTTGATGTCGTGTTCGTGTTCAAGAACTTTGATGTGATGCCGATTCGGATTAGCGCTGTCGCGACGGCCGAGCTCGAGCGGATCAAGGAGTGGCTGGACGACATTGATATCTGTTTCACGACGGGTACGGCCAACTTGAACTGGAAGAGTATCATGGCGACGATCAAGGCCGACAACCGGTTCTACCTGGACTCGGACGAGGACGGCGTGCCCAAACCTGCTGGCTGGGAGTTCCTCAAGGTGGGTTTACTTGGTCTTGTGCAGTTGGTGGTATGCTTGGTTGCTCACATGTTCTCTTCATTGATGTACTAGATGGAAGGATCGGATGATGAGGACGACGATGACGAGGAGGAAGGCGACAGCAACTACAGTGGAGACAGTGGTGAAGACGACGACGATGACGATTCGGGCAGCGACTCGAGCGGCTCGGGGGACGGGTCGGACTGGGCCTCGATCGTGTCCGAGGACGAGTCGGACGAGCCGTCGGAGGAAGAAGACGACGGGCCGTCGTGGGAGGAGCTCGAGCGCGAGGCACAGGTCTCAGACCGCATGCAGCACGAGAAGCGGGCCCGCGGCGAGGACGAAGACGACGACGAGGAGTTCCGTCGCTCCAAGAAGCCCAAAAAGAGCGGCAGCAGCAGCAACGGCAAGTCGAGCAAGTCGTCGTCGTCGTCGAGCAAGCGGCGTTAAGCACGCCCGGCATTGTGGCGAGAGTTATGTTAAAGCGAACAAACCAAAATTCACTGTTCTAACCCACGTTGGTACTAGTCTACTGTACTGCTTTTGGAGTCGGGAGAGGTAGTACCGTATGGCGTCGGAATAGAGACCCGTATCTCGCCGTTCTTGTTCTTGCTTCCACCCTGTGGGGAACCCAATCCAAACAGCCTGGGGAACCAACTTCGTCGTCACCAGGCGGCCGCCGGCAGAGACAGCGACCGACTGACCGGTCCCCACGCATCCGGAGCCCGTCCCGCCTCGCCAACTCCCATACACGCTCTCTTCTCCGTCGCTCTGTGAGTTGAAAGCGCCGCCGCCGCCGCCATGCAGATCGAGACGCTGGCGTACGCTGTGTCGGGCGCGTTCACGCTGCTGTCGATCATCCTCTCGGGCTGGCTCATCTGGACGCACCTGCTGTACAACCCGTCGCCCGAGATCCGCAAGCACGTGATCCGCATCTTGATGATGGTGCCGATCTACGCGCTCACGTCGTACCTCGCGCTCGTGTTCAACGAGCAGAAGCTGCTCTTCGAGACGATCCGCGACTGCTACGAGGCCTTCGCGCTCTACTCGTTCCACTGCTTCCTCATCGAGTACCTCGGCGGCCAGAGCGTGCTCGCGAGCACGCTGCGGTCCAAGCCCACGATCCCGCACGTCACGCCGTTCTGCTGCATGCGGCCGTGGTCCATGGGGCCCAAGTTTGTGCGCCTCACGACCATCGGCATTTTGCAGTACATCCCGACCAAGATCCTCATGTCCATCGTCGTGCTCTTCACGAGCCTCGCGGGCGTCTACGGCGAGGGCGACTTCCTCAACCCGTTCGTCTACTACGGCTACGTGTGCTTCATCCTCACGATCTCGCAGACCTGGGCGCTCTACTGCCTCGTGCTCTTCTTCCTCGGCACCAAGGAGGAGCTGGGCCCCGTGCGCCCGCTCCCCAAATTCCTCGCCATCAAGGCCATCATCTTCTTCACCTACTGGCAGTCGCTCATGATCAGCGTGCTCGAGACCGTCGGCGTGATCTCGGAGAAGTGGGCCATCGGCTGCCCGGACTGCTGGGACGCGCCCAAGATCGCCTCGGCGCTCAACGACTTTATCATCTGCGTCGAGATGCTCATGTTCGCCGTCGCGCACCACTACGCGTTCGCGATCGAGGACTTTTTGGTGCCGGCCTCGGCCTCGGGCAACATCCCGTCCTCGAACGTCAAGGCGCCGCTGCTCGCCAACTTTATGGACGCGATCAACGTCACGGACGTGCGCAACGACCTCAACAACGCCCGCAACGAGATCCTCACCAAGAAGCAGGCGCTCGCCGCCAAGTTTGACCGCATGAACTCGTCCCCCACAAGCATGTATTAGTATATAACAGACGGATACGAGGGAATCAACGCGTACATTTGAGCTTTGCACACGGACAGCGGTGAATCCTTCTGACAGCCACTGGCCGCGTCCCGCTGGACAACAGATGCAGCCAAAAGACGCCGCAACGCAGGCACCACGCGAACGAACCGAACACTAATTATTACAGTTTATCCCAGTTGTGAGCAGGCAGCCGCGCGCGCGTGTGTGTAGTGTGTGTGATGACGTGTATCGGCTGGCTGTCGCCGGGCGGCGCGCGACGTGGGCTTGATTGTTTTTTTTCTTCCTCTATGACACCGAGACCCAAACAAAAGATAAAAAAGGAGACTTCACTGGTGCCGTACTCTTCCATCTAGGGAGCACTACGCTGGAAACGCAGCACCACGGGGCGTTTGACCGCTCGCAGCGTCGCCATCGACGAGTGGAACGAGGAGCCGCCAATGTCCATCGGGCCGATGCACGTGAGCGTATCGCCCACCGAGACGACAGCCACGTTCGGGCCGCCCGAATCTGGGTCGACCTTCGATACACGAGGGGTATCGCCATCCGAGCTGAACACCAGTCCGAGGTTCGAGTTCTCCCGCCAGATGAGCTCATACTCGTGGTCTCGAAGCGAAGAAGGCACACGGGGAAGGGAGCGGTCACCTTCACCCATGGACGACGACGGACTCGCGGCCGGGGCTCCCCGACGGAACCGCAGTACGGCGGGCTTCGGCAAGCGCGAAAGATTCTCTAACGTCTGCTTGAACTTGGGCTGCGGGACAATAAACGCCCCGTTTGCTTGGAACAGGACGTCGCCAGGCGTGACGTGTTCGATGTTCTTGAGGTTGCTTGTACCAGTCACACGTGCGACGACAGGGAATCGCGTCGTTGGGTGCACACGCAGTGTAAGCCCAAGGGCAGTGCCCTCTGGCCAAACGACTTCGTATTCATCAGGCCGGTCAGCACCGGATGACGGAGGCGGTGAGTGGTTCGAACGCCGCGCTCCATCGTCATTCGCGTTCGAGGAGCTCGGGGCGCTCGCTGGGTAGTCGCCCTGCCGGCCACTAGAGTTGCGCGCGATGCGGCTGGGTGGTGCCGAGTGCGGTTCTGAACTGTTGGCCGGTGCGTGCATACTGGGATCACTCGCTGATCGACCAGGCGTTGGCTTCCGCAGCCCCTGGAACAGATCCAAGTTGATGAGCTTCGAGGGTCCCTGCGGAGGCGCTTCGGACCGCCGCGGGTCGTGGGTCGAGTCTCCCTCGGTCGAGTGATTGTCCGTGTCGCGTCCTGAGTGGTGGCTACTACTCGTAGTTGCGTGGTGAACCGTCGCTGCAGCCTTCGCTGGCATCGAGTACTGATGATGATCATTCCGGGAGTCAACTTCGTTCGATGACAAAATACTCTTTTTGTTGAGCGGGATACCAGGAGAGGTCTTCTTCGGCTCGACGCTGTTGTTGCGTTGATTGAGAGCGTTGAGCGAGTTCTCTTTCGCGTACGAACCCAGTGCGGCGATCTTCTTCAGCGGGTTGAAACGGCCGGGTGCCTTCGTACCAGGCGTCTCCGGCGCTGGCTGCACCGGAGGGGGCGGAGGAGGAGCGACTGGGGTTGGTACGGGAGCAGGGAGCGGGGCACGAACCTCTACAGGTGGCTCCGGAGGTGCGTTCTTGAATCGAATCACCAACGGACGCTTCGCCGTACGCAGCTTCAGCAAAGCCTCGTGGAACGAGAGCTCATCCGTACTGTCGTCATTAATCCAAGTGATCACATCACCGCCGCCCACGGACGTGTTCGAGCCCGGAAGGCCCTTCGGTTTCAGTTTGACAGACTTGGCGCTGCCGACGTCCGCGACAACCATGCGACCCTTCTCGTCGGGGCGCACCGTGAAGCAGAGGGGTTGCTTCTTCTCCCAGACATGATCATACTCGTCCATCGACGGGTCGGGGCGCGCCGAGACCTTCTTGTTGCTTGGACAGAAGTAGAGCGACACCGGCTTGCTGACCTTTTGAAGATACTTGATCGCCGTGTTGAAGTTGCCATCCGCGGTGTTGTAGGTGCCGATCTGGACAAGGTAATGGCCCGGCTGTACATCCTGCACCTGTGGCGAGCGGTTCTTCCCGGTGATTCGCGTCACGAGCGGGTACGGCGCGTCCTTACTCGCGATCAAACTGATACCGAGCGGGCCGTCGAGCCACTTGATCTCGTACTTTTCTTCGATCTTCACAAGTGGCGCCGTCGGCGTCTTCTCTTCTTCGGCGGCGGTGAGCTCCTCGAACTTCTTCGTGAGCTTGAGCGCCAGCGCGCTCTTGACGGGCGGCTGCACGGGCTTGACAGCCATCGGGTCCGAGTGCACGCGACGGAACACGAGTTTGCACGGCTTTGGCACTTCCTTCAAGAAGTTGATCGCCTCGATGAATTCCATGTCACGCGTGGAGCGCCCGCCAATCTCCATCAGCAAGTCCCCGACGTCGATCAGGTGGATACCGTAGATCGAGCTGCGCCCCGTGAGCTTGGACACGGCCGGGAGGAGCCGCGACTGCGACATGCGCAGACGCAGGCCCAGCAAACCCCCTTCCCAGACCACTGTGCACAGGTTGCCGACCGTGTTCTGCGACATGCTGCTCATGCTGCTCGCCATCGAGGCGAGCATGTCAGACGACGACAAGCGGCCGCGGCCGCCGACGACATCGGCGATCGCGTGCTCGTTCGGGTCCTTGGACACGCGGAAGGGGCTGTCGGCGCTGAGCTCCGTATCGCCGTCGTCGTCGTCGTCGACGCCGTGGTCCACGACGTCGGTCGAGAGGTCGTCCAGGTCGTCCTCGAGGTCAAAGTCCGGGTCGTCGAACGAGTCGCGCTCCTCGTCGAACGTGGTTTCCTGGAAGCGCGAGTCCGAGAGGCTCGTGCGCGAGAGGTCGATCGGTCCGAGCTCGAACTCGTCGAGGTCCATGTCGAGCGACTCCATGATGTCGGCGAGGCTGTCGCGGCCGGCCGTGGGGTCGTGGTCGTGGTCCACCTCGAGCGTCGGGTTCTTGGAGAGCGACGTGCGGTCGTTGGCGACCATAATGAGGTCGTCGAGCATGTCGAAGACGTTGTCGCCGAGGTCCGGCTCGACTTTGGCAATGGATGCGGTCAGCGACTGGCGCTGTCCGAGCTGCATGCTCATCTCCATCTGGAGCTGCATTTGCTGCTGGATGCGACGGTGGAGGTCCAGTTGGTGGGCCACCAGCTCTTCATTTGTCATTGGCCGCGCGTTCTCGGTCGTGGAGGCCGCGGCGCTGGCGGCCGCCGCACTGGCTGCCGCGGACGCCGTCGCGTACATCGCAGATCGGTGGGCACCGGGGAAAGAACGCGCGTTCTATTTCAGCGCCACGATCACGCCCAGCGCGCCGGTCCGGCTTCTTCTTGCTGCCGAGCTGCCGAGTTACCGGTGGTCGCCTACGCGACGGCGAATCGATGGACAAAGCGCGTTCCGCGGAAAGTTGCGCGCGACTGGCTCCTTTGCGGTTCCGGGTCGACGGCGCGGCGAGCAGGAGACAAGTGCCGTTCGCGAGCGGGGGAGGAGGAGGAGGAGGTCGCGGCGCCGCGCACGGAGGGGGAGTCGTGCGGAGCGGAGCGGAGCGGAGCGGAGGGGAGAGCGGAGCGGAGCGCGGGAGGAGGCGGAGGAGGGGGAGGTGGCGCGCGGCGTGACGTGCACACGACCGGAATGGAGTGGAGCCTTGGGGCTTGACCAGGGCTTCCTTCCTCGCTCCTTTTCCGCCCCCCGAGACAGGTCCCCGAGCCCGCGCAGACAGGGTTTTAGCCAATCAGATCCCAAGCAAGTCGGCCCCGGCTCCCACTGTCCTCTGCCACTTATGCGCGACCTTCGCGTCACCGTCGCGCAACCTGCGGCACCCTATAAAGAGGAGTCAGCACCGACGGGTCGTTTACTTTCGGCGTGCACAGTGCAGAATGAAACGCTCGATCTGAGTCTGGGCAGAAAAGAGATCTGAGAATAGAAACCACAACCGAATCTCGAGCGGGGATCCGATCGATCCGATCCCGGCAGCGAGCTGCTCGCCTGCTCTCGATCGACGCCGGCAGCATGCGCCGGCTCTCGCGTGGCGCGTCCGGCGGTGACGAGTCGCCCGGCCGCGAGGTCTTCAACGACGAGAAAGTCGTGCTCGTGATGGTCGGGCTGCCCGCCAGGTGGGAAGCGAGACTGATCTGGGCGTTTGCGTGGATTGAAGTTCACAGGCGTGCTGGTGGTGTACTACACAGAGGCAAGTCGTTCATCTCGCACAAGATCACCAACTTTCTGCTGTGGTGAGAATCGGCGTTTGATCGTGTCCATGAATGTGGGGTTTGCTCATGTCGTCGTGCTGTGATCTTGTGGTGATACTTCGACAGGCTCGGTGTCCGCGCTGAGATCTTCAACGTCGGCTCGCTGCGGCGCAAGCTCACGGCCGGCAAGCAGAGCTTCGACTTTTTCGACGCGCAGAATGTCTCGGCAAAGCAGCAGCGCGAGGAGCTCGCGGCCAACGCGCTGCAGTCCGCGCTCGAGTGGCTCGAGAGCGGCGGCGAAGTGGCGATCTTCGACGCGACCAACACAACCCGAGACCGGCGCGCGCGCGTCATCGAAACCTGCCGCGCGTTCTCGCCCGACGTCCACGTCATCTTCGTGGAAAGTATTTGCAACGACGAGCAAGTTCTCGAGAGTAACTTTATGCAGAAAGTTACCAATTCGCCCGATTACAAGGAAATGCCGCTCGAGGAGGCCATGGCGGATTTGCGGTGCGTGGATGGGAATCGATGCAGGACGTGGGGCCAAGTCAGCGTGGGCTGAACTATGTGTCTTATAGGATGCGTATCCAAAAGTACGAGTCCGTGTACGAGACCATTGAGAGCGATGAGCTGAGCTACATCAAGCTGATCAACATGCAGTCCAAAGTGATCTGCAACCGCATCTATGGCAACATGGCGCACCTGCTTGTCCCGTTCCTCATGAGCATCCACATTCTGTGCGTCTACCACTCACTTGCATGCAGAACACGGTACCTGGCTGCTAACGCTGTTCGCTTGGTGCTATCGAATGGGATTTTTGATTTGTCTCCACAGCGATCGCCCCATCTACATCTGCCGTCCCGCTCACTTCGCGAAGGAGCCTGACTCGGCCTCGTTTCGTGAGCTGGGCGCTTTCCTTCAAGAGAGTGCCAACGAGAACAATATCGGCGACTTGGGTCGCGCCTTCTCGGGTCGCTTGAGAGAGCTGCTTGTCCGTGAGGCGCGAAGTACCGACGCCACCGCCAATACTGCCTCTGTGAAGGCGCTCAAACAACTTCGCGTGTACTCGAGGTACGTGGGGCACTCAAGCTGGTGTATCCAGTCAAACCAGATATCACTAACGCTGTGTTTCGCGCTCTATGCAACAGTACAGCTCCGAGAGCCATTCAGACCATTGCTCCTCTTGGTCTTGACTTTCGCCCAGTCAGCGCACTCAACATCGTCGACGCTGGTGAGCGATTCGTCCATAAACATGGAAACTCATACACGGCGTTTGACGTGAGTTTGTTCCCACAACAGGGGTGTTCGCGAACATGTCGGCATCCGACATCAAGGAGCGCATGAGCAAAGACTGGGGGGATTTTAGCCGTGATCCCATGAACTACCGCCTCCACGGTGGTGAATCCATCGGCGATCTCGTGCGGGTGGGTCTCTCGCATGCTTTCCACAGGTATGACGCCGAATGGGATCTAAGTCTTTCTGTGTACATGTCTGTTTTGCAGAGACTGTCTTCGTTCGTTGTTGAGGTAGAGCGCCAGCGAAAGCCTGTGCTGATCGTGTCGCATCTGCTCAACCTCCAAGTGCTCTACGGTTATTTGCTCGGCCGCAACGTATCTGAAGGCCTGGAGATGACGATCCCGCTGCACACAGTCATCAAGCTCACTCCCACCCAGTATGGGTACAAGGAGGAGCGATTTGATCTACGTGATAAAGGAAACGGTGGCGCGGCTGTCAAGTCTTCAGAATGAGAGGGATATCACGCAGATGAGCGAGGGCAATGGCGAGCGTCAATGCATTCTAGTAGCAATCGGTAAATTGTTCAGGTAATGAATGATTGATACTGAAAACGAAACAGTCATCTACAACCAAGTAAGCGCGTTTTGTCGCGCTTACAAGCCTTTTTATTGGACGATATATGACGTAGTGTCACAGGAATACGGCCTTCCCGTTGGGTAAAACTTCTTTTTCTATTGAAAACATTCTATTGGTCGAAAAATACTATCCCGAGCGGAGCGGGGGCGCTCGGCTTGTGGAATATGTAACCTCGTTTATTGAGTGAGCATGGGTAGATGGAGGAGACAAGGACCGACAGGCAGAGCTCCATGCCAGCCACCTCCACTTCGTGTCGCCCTTAGAATCGAAGACGGTGGAAGTTCGTCACAAACCATTGCTGGGTCTAAAACAGACACCAATGGCACAGTCAGACGTCTTTCGTCGTGATTGACGAGACGAAGGCATGAAGTACCAGGTAACTGCGCGCCTCAGCTGCGAGCAGCATGAGCAACACATCGAATAGCAGTCGCAGCAGAAAGAACGCGTGCGGCAGGAGCATCGTCAGAGTCCATATATCGGTCACTACCGTGCCTACAAAGAGCACGAAAGCACTGTAAGTTCACTGAATGAAAAGCGCTCAGCCAATGCTATCCAGGCCGCACCAAAGATATAGGTTGTGAGCAGAGCCTCCTTCTGTATCGACGCAGCCGTGATGCCGAAGGCGTTGGAGGCGAGTGCTAGTATGAGAATAGCCGGGCGATTGGCGTTCACTCTCTGCAAGTGGACTGGGCCAACCGCCGAGTCGAATCCATCCACGTAAAACCACGCTCCTGTGATTGAAGGGGGCGACAAATATTAGCCACATCCACGATGCATTTACCCATCCGCATGTTCAGCTCACCGTCGTCGCCTGGGAACACGAGAGAGACCGTGAGGATGAGATTTGCGATCGCGGCAACGAAAAAGAGACGCTGTTGCATCATCCGAGACGGGGGACCATGTTATCCACTCAGTGCTTGTTCGCCACAACTGATCAACTGCGCACCTGGATATGGCCGAGCCGTCGCTTGGTCGACGCGTCACTGAGTGCGTTGCTCGTCACAACGAGCTAGAGCACCACCAATACGTCGCGTAACTCAGTGTCCAATGTACACGCGGTCAGCGAACGAAACCCACGACGCACCCGTGAAAGTCGCCCGTCGCGAGGGCCTCGCCGCGCGTCCTGCGGGCCAACCGCCACCTCGGAGAACGGTCGCGCTGACGCCGCCGCCACGGGCATGCCGAGTTTGGCGCGCCCGTCGACGCCCACGAGCTGCACGGGCACGGCGCTCTCGGCGCTGCCGGTCGACTCTGCCCGGCGCCGCGCGCCGGCGCCGCCGTTCTGGAAGAAGAGCTGCCGCGCGCTGAGGTCTGGACGGCGGAAAAAGACCATGTCGCGCTCGGCGGGCCGCTTGGCGCCGCCCGCATCGCTACCAGCGGTAGCTGAGGACGGCGCGGGCGGTGGAGACAACGCACTGGCCGGTGACAACGCAGCGGCGGGCGACAGTGCGCCGGCGTCGGCGCTGCGGCCCTCCGGGCTGTCCAGGGGCGCCATCATCTTGCTTCCGGATTTGGGGCCTTTCCAAAGATGAGTTGAAGCCCAAGAAAAGTCTTTCCAAAGATGAGTTAGTATACGCTCCAGTTATCCGGATACGAGCATCCCCACCAGTCACGGCAAAACGCTCCGGTAAACGTCGTTTTACCGAGAATCTTCCAGTTTCCCCGGATCGTTTTTACCGTTCCCGTTCTTCGTTCCCACCGGTGATCGGCAAAACGTCAAATATGCATAACAGCTGCTTATGGAAGCGTTTTTTATCGATTTTGACGTTCGAAACGAATTTGTTTGTTTAAATCAGTTGTTTCCGTTCCTTACCCAGTTTTTTTGGAATTCCATGTTGAAGTGTTTGTTTTCACCACCATAGAGGTTTTCACTATCTGAAATGACCGGTACGGTTCTTCTCGGATAATCGGCAAGACCAGAAACGCGCGGATGCGGATTTTCGTGCCTCAAGCTCACAGTTCGGAAGCATACGAAGCCAGAATGCCGTGATATGGATCTTCTCCGCCGAGATTTGCTAAGGAGTGATGAACTTCGTCCATTATGACTGTACTTTGTATCCGATATGCTGCTGTCTACTACAACTGAGATAGAGCTCTCGGAGTAAGCTACGCTCGGCTTGACACTGACCTCATGGACCACTCCGTTTCAAAGCCCTTCAGGGGTCCTGTTCCCCTTTCGTCACAGGACTGAGCTCTTGTAACTTCCCCAGTTGGCGGGTATGCCTTGTGGCCATAAGGCGGGTACAGCCTCGTCAGTATGCACCCACAGAGCCGTTAACTTTCTTCTTCATTGATATCATTACCCCTTTGTTCTCAGTCGCGGTCAGCGCAGCAATAGTCGAGTGGTCGAACTGCACTTCCAATCGTTCAAAACGATCAGGCGAAATATCAGACGTTTTATAAACGGTTTAAAACCGGAGTGAGAGCATCTCCAACGGTGCACGGTAAACAGCCCTGTACACGGAAAATTTCCCGTTTTGGTTTTTTATTTCTCCACCAGGACACGGTAAACGGGAAAACGGTAAATAAAACGGCAAAATTTGGAGGATTCGCGGCAAACAGAGGCCCATTTGCGGTGGCCACGGTATCCCTGAAATCAGATGTTTCTCAGATGATTATCAGACGGAATCATGTATTTCGGATACTATCTGATAAATATCTGATATATATCTGAGTTTAAACCGGTATCCGGTGAGCATACCGGGAACCGGTGGAGTGTCATTGCGGTAAAAAGCACGGTATCGGTATTCTGCCCGGCAAAGACCCGTTTACCGTGGCTATTTACCGTGCACCGTTGGAGATGCTCTGACGGCAAAACGGTCGATTTTGCCGTGATTTTGGAAATTTGCCGGACGGAATTTGCCGTTTTGCCGTTTGCCGTGGCCGGGTGGGGAAGATAATTTGCAGCGGTAAACTATTTTTCCGGTAAACCGTTAACGGTAGTGTTTTGCCGTGACCGGTGGGGATGCTCTAATAGCGGATGCCATGTTGAAGCGCCAGGAATAGGCCGCCACGGCGCAACGGCGAATGCGATAGCAACGGCGTGACAGGGATGCCGGGGGCAGCGACCGCGATTGTGTAGCGGGAGAATCACAAGTACAGACACACGGCGCCGCGCCCTCCGCTTTCCTCCGCCTTTTCCCCGTGTTCTGTCGCGCTGTGAGAATGGAGCCCAACCCGTTCAGCCTGCCGACCGATGAGGAGGTCTTCCGCATGCGCGAGTCGGAGCGGCAGCGCAAGGACGACGAGCGCCGCCGCAACGCGAGCCTCAAGATCTACGACAAGACCACGACGACGTCGACGATCGGCAACATCCGCCGCTTCCGCTCGGACGACCTGGTAGGTGGTAGAGCACCCGTCTTGCCCCCTGTGGGTCCCTCACTCACTGACCGTTTCTGATCCCATCAGCCCGGCGATGTCCCGAGCGGCTACACGTCGTCGCAGTCGCGGCAGACGCGCGGGCTCGTGGCCGCGGCCACGGCCGCCATCTCCAACGACCGTTTGCGCGAGAAGGAGAACATGGCCGACTTCATCGCCAAGAAGCGCGAGATGTTCCTCGTGCAAATGTCACTCGACACGAAGCGCGAGGAGATCCGCAAGCTCGAGGAGAAGGCGCAGCTCAAGGAGGAGGCGCTCAAGAAAAGCGAGCTGATGCTCGAGGAGGACGCCGTGCGGTTCGACACGTTCCTTAAGGAGAACGACAAGAAGGCGCACGAGGCCATCAAGCGCGCCGAGAAGGAGACCAAGGCCAAGGCCGACAAAGTGCAGGAGATCAAGAAGCTCAACCAGCAGATCCAAGCCGTCCAGAGCGAGATGAGCAAGCTCAGCGAGCAGCTCCAGGACTGCCTTCAGTACAAGGCGTTCCTGGACGAGCTCACGCCGGCCGAGTACGAGGCCGAGCAGCTCGAGACCAAGCGCACGCGGCAGCGCGAGCGCCTCCAGAAGCGCGAAGACAAGATCCTGGCCGAGTGGGAGACGCAACGCGCGCGCGCGCTGGCTGAGATCGAAGAGCGGGAGCGTGCCGAGAAGGAAAAGCCCGATAAGGACGCCAAGGCCGGCGGCGGCAAGAGGAAGCAAGGCGACAAGGACAAGTCCCGCGCCAAAGAGATTGTGGTGCCGCCCATGCCCAACCTCGACAGTATGGCGGTCTCGAGCAGCGGCGAAGAGATCCCCATGTACTTCCAGCACCCGCAGCAGCTGCTCGACATCTTCACGGCACTGGAAGAGAGCAACCTGTTCCTCATCCAGAACAGCCAGGAGACCGAGCAGACGCTCGAGGAGCTCAAGCAGAGCTACCGCGAGACCAAGAAGACCATGGACCGCAAGACGCAGAGCCTCAAGAACAACATCGACGAGCTGCAGCAGCAGATCGGTGTGGAGGAGAGCAAGGCCAACCAACTGCGGCTGCGCTCGCAGAGCGCGACCAGTGAGAATGCGCAGGAGCGCATGCTCAAGGAGCTCCACGACCGTGTGCTGGAGGTGTACAAGCGGTGCGGCTTTGAGGCCGAGAGCAACTCGTCGACGCTGTACATGCTCACGGACCTCGAGGCGCGTTTGGAGGATCTGCTGAGCGCCATTGACCAAATGCCAGAGGAGTACGTCGCGCGCGCCGAAAAGGAGAAGGAGAAAGAACGCCGCGAGCGAGTGCGACAGGAGCGCATCTCGCAGCAGCAGAAGATGTACGAAGAGCGCATGAAAAAGTCCATGGAGCGCAGCATGCAGGCCCCCAAGAAGCGCAAAGGGCGCCAGGTCATGTGGCGCTCGCAGCCGGAGCGTCACATCAAGCACGCCGAGGACGAGAACGTCGTGGACCAAGCTGACGAGGCGGACCACCACCACTTTGTGTGGTGAGGCGCTTTCCCAATATACTGTCTTTTTATTCGCAAAACTTGTCATACACGAGCTCACCGGCGATGTAGGTGCGCTGGACGCGGAGCTGGTCGTCCAAGAGCACGATGTCGGCGTCGGCGCCAAAGCGCACCGTGCCCTTTTGGTGCTCGATGCCCAGCACCTGCGCCGGGTGCAGCGTCGCGCTCTCGAGCGCATCGACGACCGAGCAGCCCGTGTACCCAATGAGCGTGCGCACACACGAGTCCAGCGTGACGGTGCTACCGGCGATGGTGTTGGTACCAGCGAGGAACGCGCCTTCCTTCTTCACGACGACCGTGCGTCCGGCGAGGGCGTACTCGCCCGGCGGGAGCCCCATGCCGGCCATCGCGTCGGTCACGAGCACGAGTCCTTGCGGGTGGCACGTGCGAATGATGCGCGCCGACGTGTGGTGCGAGTGGACGCCATCCAGTATGAGTCCGTAGAACGGCCGCTTGTCCGTGAGGCCCAAGAGACCGATGAGCCCCGGGTCGCGGTGGTGGAACGGCCCCATCGCATTGAACACGTGGCTAAGGAAGATCAAGTTACCGTTAGCCATGATACATCGAGCCCAAAATTTTCAATGTCGTATAGCGTACGTACGTGAGCATCGTGACTCCGCGCTCGACGGCGTCGATGGCCGTGTCTATGGTGGCCTGCGAGTGGCCCGCCGAGACGACGATGCCCCTCTCGCGCAGCGCACAGATCGCGTCGCGCGCGCCGGGCAGCTCGGGCGCGAGCGTCACGATGCGCACGTGCTCCAAAGATCCGTAGCGCTCCTCCAGCGACCGCATACCGAGTATTGGCGCGCCCAGCACGCGCTCGTCGTGCGCGCCCTTGCGCGCGGCGTTGATGAACGGGCCCTCCAAGTGGATGCCCAGTATGTTGGCGGCCTTGCGCGCCGCGCCGTCAGTGGTCGGCGCATACCGCGGCAACACCTCGGCGTAGACGTCCGCCACTGACGACACGATCGTCGGGCAGAACGCCGTGACACCCGTCGCGACGAGCTGCCGGCGCACGTACTCGATATCGCGCGCGTTTGTCGTCCGGTTGGAGAAGTCGAAGCCGAAGCCGCCGTTGAGCTGGAGGTCGAGAAAGCCCGGCGCGGCGATGCAGCCGCGGCCGTCCACGACCTCGGTGGGCGCGTGCTCGGCGTCGCTGCGCGCGCGCCAGAAGCGCGTCTGTGGGTCCACGATCTTGCCGTCCTCGACCCAGAGGTCCACGCGCTGGAGCTGCCCGTCGCGCAGCACGCGCACGTTCTCGAACTTGACCACGCGCGGCGCCATGTTGCTTGGTGACTGACGGGCGGGCGTGATCCCCCGCCGGCGGCTCGCAACAGTCGGTGAAATGAGGGGACAGACGAATCAGATAGCGGGACCACGTACCCACTCGAGCGACGCGGCCCACTTCCTTGCAATCCCCCAGTCAGTCAGCAGATCGACACGAAAGCCAACAAGCAACACAGAGAAAAGAAGAAGAAGAAGAAGACTAAACACACCAACGGCAACAGCATGCGCCTGATCATCGAAGAGGACGCGGAGCACGTCGCGCGGTGGGTGGCCGAGTACGTGCGCAAGCGCATCGCCGACTTCGCGCCGACGGCCGCGCGGCCCTTCGTGCTGGGCCTGCCCACGGGCAGCTCGCCGCTGCCCACGTACCGGAAGCTCGTCGAGTTCCATCGCGCCGGCCAGCTCAGGTAAGTTCGCGTGGAGGGACGGAAGGTGCGGATTTCTGCGACATGACGGAGGGATCTCAATGACTGCGCTTTCTAGCTTCGAGCACGTCGTGACCTTCAACATGGACGAGTACGTGGCGCTCCCGGAGAGCCACCCGGAGAGCTACCACTCGTTCATGTGGGAGCACTTGTTCCAGCACATCGACATCAAGTGGGTGCTCCCTGGACTCTGGCGCTCTGTCCGTGGCTGGCTAACGAGCATGACACTTGGCAGGCGAGAGAATGTTCACATCCTCAACGGGAACGCGACGGACCTGGAGAAGGAGTGCGAAGAGGTGCAATGCAGCGCTCAGGAGTACAGTAGTGGGCGTGATATGTCATCTGACGCTCTGTGTCGTGGCTGGCATGCGGTGGTCGCAGTATGAGCTCAAGATCAAGGCGGTGGGCGGCATCGAGCTCTTTCTGGGCGGCATCGGCCCGGACGGTCACATCGCGTTCAACGAGCCGGGCTCGTCACTCACGTCGCGAACACGCGTCAAGACGCTGGTGCGCGCTGCGGGTGGACAACGTGCGCGTGAATGATTCTTATGAAGGTGGTCGGTCCGCTATCGTAGGCGTATGACACGATCATCGCGAACTCGCGCTTCTTCGGCAACGACATCGCGCAGGTGCCCAAGATGGCGCTGACCGTCGGTGTGGGCACGGTCATGGACGCGCGCGAGGTGCTGATCATCATCACGGGCATGGCCAAGGCGTACGCGCTCTACAAAGTCGTGGAGGAGGGCGTGAACCACATGTGGACCGTGTCCATGATCCAGCTCCACCCCAAGGCCTGCATCGGTTCGTATCTACAGCCCTGTTGGACATATGGAAGGCCTGGACGCGAACTGACGCTTGCTCACGGCGTGTGCTTGTGTGTGCCACTCCCAACAGTTTGCGATGAGGACGCGACGCTGGAGCTGCGCGTCAAGACCGTCAAATACTTCAAGGGCCTCGGTGAGGTCCACAAGAAGCTGCTCGGCTGAGCCGGTGGTTGAAGAAGCCAGTTATGATACCTT
Source organism: Pythium folliculosum (assembly GCA_023336295.1). Classification (NCBI taxonomy): domain Eukaryota; phylum Oomycota; class Peronosporomycetes; order Pythiales; family Pythiaceae; genus Pythium; species Pythium folliculosum. The sequence continues at coordinate 44,855 of JAADWV010000127.1, forward strand.
CAAGGTGTTCGTAACTTAATATGAACGAAACGTTACAAACGTGTTTGGGTTATCTGTGGGAGTCATTTTGCGCCAACATCCCCCACAGAGAGGAAACCCAAGCGGAGGGGAAACGCAGCGGGGGCAGGGTGGCAAATGGCGGGCCTCGTGGAGAAGCTCGTGAACCTCGTGGGCCGGTGAGGCGCTGCGGTTATACTTGCTGTGTAAAGGAGCATGTAGCTCTAACCGTTATACGCCTTGTACCGGTGCAGCGCGTTCTACGCCGACGAGCATGTGGTCGTGCTACAGGCGCTGATCCGCGAAAAGTTCCTCAAGGACGACGAGATGGGCAGCGCCGTGAACCTGCAGACGCGCCAGCTGCGCAAGATCATGAACGAGCTCCACCAGGACCACCTTGTCTGCGAGTGCGTGGTCGCGTACTCCCCTCTGAGCCACGTCGCGCAACGGCTGGGTCTAACGGCGTCGTTTTTTGTGCCATGCCGGGCAGAGAGGTGCTGAATGACAAGCGCATGGGCGGCAGCTCGTCGACATCGTACTGGTACATCGACTACAAGTACTTCGTTGAGGTCGTGCAGTATCGTCTCTATATCATGCAGGAGCACCTCAAGGAGAGCGAGAAGCTCGAGATCGAGCGCCAGACCTACCAGTGCAAGAACCCCGACTGTGGCCGCGAGTACACGGCGCTCGAGGCGCAGCGTCTTCTCATGCCCGGTCAGCACTACTTCCACTGCGGCCACTGCAACGAAGTGCTGCTCGAGTGTGACAATAACGACCGTCTAGCGAAAATCCAGAACTTGCAGCGCAAGGTGAGAGCATCGCGAGCGACGGAGCGAGGCCAGGTTCTCTAACTTTTTTTTGTTTTTCCGAACGACTGCTTGACCGATATTACGACAGCTCAAAGATCAGATGAACAAGCAAGTGGGGATGCACGAAGGCATTTTCGAAGTGCTCAGCCGCATCAACGCATACGTGCGTGAAGGGCACGCGTTACCAACGTACGTACCGCACAACTACCGCATCACGCTGACGACGGCTCTCATCATTGGGACGCTGTTATGATGATTACAGCAATCTGCCGAGCGAGAATCGAGCTGCTGGTATCGGAGGCAAGAGTGCGCGCATGGGCGAAGGAGCAAACGGTGCCAACGGAAACCGCTCGGGCAATGGAGGCGGGGGTGGAGGCGGAACGGGTGGAGGCAATCGGGGCGGGGAAGAGAAGAACACGCAGTCATATTTATACCCCTACGGCCAGGTACGTCGTGTGGTGGAGGTGGTGGGTCGCTAGCGTCTTGCTGGGTGGCGGCTCACTTGGCAATGTTGGGCCCTAGGAACGTGAGATTGTTGTCGACATTGCCGGCAATGATCAGGGTGAAGATGAGTACCTCATGGACCGTAAGCGGAAGCCGGTACGTGTGCCGCTAATGAGATCCATCGTGCCCGTCACATGGACTTACTTTAAATTGTTGGTCAGGAGGATGAGGCAGCAAATCGCCCGGCTAAGGCTCCGAAGGCCCTCCCAGAATTCTTGCAGGGCAGTTCTATCAGCGGTCACCTTGCCGCTAAGCATCAGAATGCAATTCTGTTGGCCGCACAAGAGGCTGCTGCCGCGGTGGAGGTCCCTAGGCACAGCATGGCAGACTTGGCGGATAGCGAAATGACTGAAGAGCAACGGCAAGACGCTTTCAAGGCAGCTTACCTTGCCGAACTCGAGCGCTACAACGAAGAAAACAAAGACAACGACGAGTTTGAAGTCGAAGTGGACCACCAAGGATGGGATGCGGAGATGAACGGTGGGGATGCGGACGACGAAGAACTGGAGGATATCGAGTGGGAATGGTTTGAGGACGAAGACAATGGCGCAGTGGATGCTGAAGTCTCGGTAAATGGTCAACCCAAGCGCCTCGGCTCCATCGACGACGACGATCTGCAGGACATGACGGACGAAGAATTCTTGGTGCGTGCAGGATGTGATGCCTGCTCGAGAGTGTGCTCACTAACCTGATGTATTATGCATATTCATCTTCAGGAATGCTACCGGCTCTGTTTAACACAGAGCTGAGCCTTCATTTTCTGAAACAGCGAGCTTAGTCGTCGGCAAAAACTCCTTTGTGGCTGAGGGGCACAGAGGTAATGGACGTGCTCTTTCGTCTGAAGTTCTGGTGTGTAGGTTGGGACCCGTCGGCGCTCTTGTCAGCGACCAACGAACTGCTCGATGATGCACCCGCCAGCTTTGTTGCGATCATAGGGTCCATCGAGTAGAGCCATGAGCGCTGTGACGCCGTGTCTTTTTGCGGTTCTGCGTTGGTTTTGTAGACTTCGCCCATCGACCCAGACGTAGACTTGCCACGCTCGTTCGGTCTCCCGCCCACTCCTCCTGCGCCTCCTCGATAAGCTTCACGTTGAAAACCGTTTTGGGGAGACGGTGTCCCGAATGCCGCTTGGTGAGTAGTCTCCAGGTATCTCCGTTCTTCTTCTTCATTTGGCCGTGGCAATGACGATCGAAATCCGTGACTAATGTTCGCTCCGGCGCTTTGCAGCAACGCTTGACCAAGACTGCGCTCATTCACCATGCGGGGTTTGGTTCGCTGAGGAAGACAAAGGAACGTGATAATTGTTACCGAGATGGAAGCAAATACTGAGTGTTGAGTTGCCAGCTACTCACCGGTGCGAGCGGCTTCGCGCCTGCGAAGTCAGCCTTGTTGGTCGTGGCGTACTCTTTCTGTGGAAGCGGCGAGATGTGACAACATGAATCACCAGGAGGAGAAGTCCCAATGTGCATCGCCTACCACGCCATCGTGCGGTAGCACCCCATGTAATGGCTCCGCTCGTTCTTCAAACCAGTTGTCTACGTACAGATTAGTGAGTGTCAGCCATGCATCATGGACGATATGCCTGGGGGTTCCCGATTCTCTACGCGCCATTTAGCGTCTCTGAGTGGTAGCTCTTGAGCGCCATGCTTCCTCCTTCCTCAAGAACCGACCGAAGTGCCGATACTCAACCCGACAAGGCACGCTAGTCAGCGCTCCAGGCACTCCCTGATGGCTATCGATCTAGCTCCCCCTGCTTTGGAGCGCAAGGTAAGGTTGCGTAAAATTAGCCGCCGGAACTATAGCGACGCCTTGGCTGTTCACAAGGCAAAGCCTAGCTTTCCCGAAACGGACTGACCCATCAATAGTTTGGTTCTGTGAAGACCGGGAGAGTTGAGCGACCGCCGCGGCCCTCCACGTTTTCCGCATCGCGTCGTCGCGCAAAGGTCTCCTTTTCGCTGCATGGCCGAGCGACGCCATGAGCCACCGCCTCTCCCAGAATGCGCGCCACACCAACGACCTCCTCGAAGAATTGGAGCGTGACAAGGAGCTGGAGGTCCTGCGTGAATACCTCACGCGGTTTGATCTTTTCCCGCGCACTCGTGACCCAGCAGCGGCGCCCATCCGCTTTGAGGAGCTGAAGGAGCTTGTGAAGCACTGGAAACTGCACCGCCAACGCAATTTTTGGAAGACTCACACTACCAAAGAAGACCTCGTGCGGACTTTGTATCGCCATATCAACACGAAGATCATACCGCAGGAAGCGCGAGAGGATGCGGCAAGTGGCGGAGGTGCCACATCTCCGCTCAATAGCAACGGATCGCCCATGCCTGGCAACGGCGGTGTAAGCATGACGATGCCGACCGGCCCGCTTGCGCCACCGAGGAAAGGTTCCGTGCAAGGGCCTGTCACGGAGTCGCCACGTTCGCGCTCGATCCTGGCTGGTGCGAAACTCAGCCAAGCCGTTGCAAAAGGCCCCAAGACGGAGCACATCTTCGACACGTACGGCGGCGATCTCTTCAGTCAGCGCGGAGACTATGAGGACGGTATGATCTACCTGTCACGCTTCCGCAAGCCAGGCACAATCGATGTATCCGGCTCGCGGGACCCAGACGGTGAGCCAAACCAAGACCAAGCTGAGGACGAGGATGAAGAGGTCCACGAGAAGATCCATGAAGCGTTGGATGCGGGTACTGTGCTCTCCCGCGAGGTGCGGCTCAAGCAGGAGTGCGCGTTCAGTATTTATCATGTAAGTGTTTCCCGGCTACTGTTTCGACGACCACGTCATTAGAACATATCAGAGCAATGCTGACCAAATGTGTGTCATGTCAAATGCAGTTCACGACGGATAGTGGGAATGAGAAGCGCATGGTGACGGAAGGAACGATGCTTGCTCTGAGTCATCTCTCCGTTTTCGACGACATCGAGGTGAAGCGATTTTGCGCTGCGGCGATCTTGAACCTGACCTGGGAGGGCTCGCTAGCGACACGCATGATTGAGGAGGGCGTATTGTTGGCGCTGCTGGAGCTTGCGAAGGCGCAGCACGAGGAGGTTCGACGCAACACGTCCATGGCGCTCTGCCGCTTCTCGTACGAACGTCAGGGCCAGCTGCGCCTCGTGCAAGAAGGTTGCGTGTCAGCAATCATCTCGATGCTCAATTCGCCAGATGCGGACACCAAGGAAGCGTGTGTGAAGGCACTGATCAACATTGCCTCCCACTCGGGGGCGCCCGTGGCGGAGAGTGTCGTCCAGACAATCCTCAAGATCTCGAGCAAGAAAGAGCTCGCAAGCATTGCGTTCTCTGCTGAAGCCATCTGCAATTTGTCCTTGCTTAGCGGGCCGCGTGCCAAGGTCGTAGAAGACGGCATCCTCGATAACATTTGTGAGCTCTCACAGAGTATCGCGGACGTTGAGGTGAAGACGCACCTCGCGACGGCGCTTTGCAATTTCTCAGGCGTCACGTCCAATCTGGAACTCTTGAGTCAAGTGCGGGTATTGGAATGCATCGAAGACTTGCTCAAGTTTGAGAACGAACTGGTGCGAGAGATGTGCTCCGTCGCGATCGCCAACATCTCGTCCCACCCAGCGTCGCTGAAGAACCTTGTGGTGAGCGACGTGGTCGTGCAGCTGATTGAGATGGGCCAGAAGGCGAACCAAGTGATTCAGGAAAACACGGCGCTCAGTCTTTCCAACATGTCCGCCACGACTGAGAGTCGCCCGCTTCTCAGCCGCTTTGGCGTCGTGTCGCTGCTTCTTCACTTCCTCGAGGAAGCGAGTCCACTCACCAAGCAGTACGCGATCGTCGCGCTCTGCAGTCTCATGGCAAACCCTTCGACCTGCTCTGAGCTCATGCAGTGCAACGTACCAGGCGTTCTCGCTCGCCTCTCATCGTCGCCGCAGGACAAAGTGCGCGAGCTCTGTGCGAACGGGCTCTTCAACTTGTCGTGCGACAAGTCGCTTCACACGTTCCTGCTCAAAGATGATGTCATCAAGGCGATCGTGCGGTTGTGTAAGCGCCACACAGTCACCAAAGACGGTGTGCTCGAAGTGGAGGAAGAGGTGCCCACCCCTGTGACCGCGAGTGATAAGGCGCCCGTGATGCTTCAGCGTAGCCAGGAGTGCGCCATCGGCTGCCTCTACAACCTCTCATTCTTTGAGGAGAGCCGCAAGATTCTCATCCGCGTGGATGTCATCAAGACGCTGTTCAACATTTTCCAGCGCACGATGAAGAACGAAGAGCTTGTGAAGCAGTGCGCGTGCATCGTCGCAAACCTCACATTCGATGTCGAGTCTCGCGCGAGAATCGTGGATGATGGTTGTGTTCGCCTCCTTCGGAAACTCATGAATACGACTGGCAAGGAGGCACTGCTGTGCTGCTCCACGGCGTGCTGCAACCTCGTTGCCGAGGGACTTGAGAAGACGCCCATCCTGTCGATGCTCATCGATCTCTCCAGCTCACCGCACACGACCATCACGCTCAACTGCGCTATCGCCTTCTCGAAGCTCGCGTCAAACGCTGCCTACCGACCTGTGCTAACCAAGTGCGCCGAGCTCTACCCTGCACTGACGCTCATGATGCGCTGTGGCATTGAGGATATCCAAATCTACTCGGCAGTGACGTTGTGCAACCTCGCTATCGAGCGCTCGCAACGCTCTCGCCACGTGTGGAAGGAAGGCACAGTGCCCGATTTCATCGTCAACTCGCTGCTGCGTATCAACAGCGAGTCCACAAAGGAGATTTGTGCCCGCGCGCTCTTCAACTTGCTCACGCATGACGAGCACCGCATGGCTCACATCAAAGACGGCGTGTTGTACGCGCTGGTCAAGCTCGCGCGGCTCGAGAGCGTTGAGATCCGCTCGCTGTGCGTGTCTGCACTGTACAACTTGTCGTGCGATCCCGTGATGATCGACACGCTGATGGAGATCAACGTCGCACAAGTGATCACCAAGATGTGCGAGATCGAGTTCAGCAACCAGGAGATCCACCGCCGCCTTGCGGCATGTCTCAACAACATCGCTATGAAACCCAACACCGAGATCAAACTAGTCGAGGGCGGCGCGCTCCAGGCGATTCTCGTGCTGTCGGAGCACAACGATCCGCCGACTATGCGATTCTGCTCTTCCGTACTTTGCTCATTGTCGGCCCATCGAACCAACTGCGAAGCGATGGCCGCAAACAATCTAATCGAAGTGCTGACGAACGTGGTGGGTTCGGACGATGATCAGCAGAATGTGTTTGGCCTCAACGCACTGTGCAACATCTCGTGCGTACCCGCGCTCCACGACCGCATCGACGAGGCGGGCGTTATCCCTCCCGTCTTGCGCCTCCTCTCCATCAGCGACAACGAAGAGATCACGCTGGCATGCGCCAAGGCTCTGTACAACTTCACTTACCACGCCAAATACCGCAAGGCGCTGCTCCAGAAAGACCTCATCAGTGTGTTGCTCGTGCTCTTCAGCCGCAACCCGGTGTCCGAAGCCGTCGTCGACGTGTGCATCCAGATCGTGTCGATCCTAGCGGAGGATCCTACGGACTGGGCAGATTTGATCCGTCACGGAACCGTGCGAGTGCTTGGCCTCATGGCGCCACACTGCAAGAGCGGCCAATCGCTTGTGCACTGCGTGTACGCACTCAGCCAACTGGCCTGCGCGGGTAAGATGGCGCTCGCTGTGATCGGCGACGGCGCTATGGACGTGGTTGAGGCGGCTCTGTCGCCACAGTCCGATGAGCCGACTACGTCTGCCCGCCACCCAGCCAAGTTTGCGTCGGATCTTACTGTGCGCTGCTCAATCATTCTGCGCACACTGTCGGCCTCGTCGGACTGTCTGCAGCCGCTCATTGAAGACGCACGGCTGATCGCGTTTGTCAACACGATCTCTGGTACGCCAAACAAGGAGAGCATCACGAACTGCGTCTTGGCGCTCTACAACATCACCTCGAGCAAGAGTCCGTCGCTGGACCTGCTCGTGGAAAGTGGCGTCGTGAAGCTCATCATTCGCCTTGCGCATGCCGGTGGTGCTGATCTCGCTCCCTTGTGCGCCATCTCGCTTGCCCACATCAAGCACATCCTAAAGGACCGCGATCGCCCCGTTGGACCCGACGGAGCGGAGCTCAAGGACGAAATGGAGGACGGCATCGTCACCACGCTGTTGCCCATGATCGACCTGGATCCGGCTAGCATTCTTAAATTCGACCGCCTCGCGATGACCCTCCCGGGCAACCCACGACCGGCCCGCCCTGCCGAGTGGGTCTTTCTCACTGCCAGCACGACCCTGCGACTCACGTCGCAGCTCCCCGTGTCTTGGGCGTTCCAGGATTCGGCGATTGACGACGCACGCTTCGTGCCTCCAGAACCCAAGTCTTTTCTAACGCTCTTGATTGTCGCGATCCCGCCCACGGGAGTCACTGTTCAGGACAAACTGTACGGCTCGTTCCAGGTGATGCGCGTGCGCCACGAGAAATTCCGGATAAAGCGCGTGGACCCGCGCTTCCTCCGCGCGGCCTCAACCACGGCTGCCGACGGCAGCGCCGCGACGATCGCCGATGCCGTGGCTGCTGCGCTCGAGAACGACTTGGAGCTCGTGCGCGCCGGGTCGGGGCGAAGCGAGCGGCAGGAGACGGTCAGCAGCGACCGCGGGAGTGACCACGGCGGGGACGAGACGCGGTCGGCGTCGCCCACGAAGAAGAAAAGCACGGCGGTCGCCAAGGCCGCAAGCATCTTGCGCTCCGGTAGCAACCGCGCGATCAACGAACCGGCGCTTACACGGCGCGGTTCCGCTTCAAAGAGCGGTTACAAAGGCAGTAAGCCCACCATCGTCCACGACCCAAAGATGAACAAGCGCGACTCGCAGCGCAAACCCAACTTTGCGCCAGCTTCGTCTTCGTCGTCGATCGATGGAGACCGCGGCGTCGTGCTGCCGCGGTTATAGTGGCAGAGAGGAGAACTACTGCAGGGGCTACTGGGTGGGCGGTTGTAGAGGGACAGGCAAGATATCTTCATTTCACTTTCAGTTGTATTGGCACCCGCTTCACTACTCCATGATGTCGAGAGATCTTTATGGGCTACCCATAACGCCGCAGAGCCAGCTGGGTGACCTCGCGGCCGCGATGACCAAGTTTCTGCAACGAGGAGAATGCGACGCTCGAGGTGTGCGTGGTGGCGGCGAGCGAGGCGAACGATCATAGCGCGCGCTCAAGTTGGCTACATTGAAGAGAAGGGCGGGTGGCTTGCCTTGTACACTTTGGAGCCGATGACCGTGTCGTTCAGCATCGCGGTCGCTGGAAGACTCGTCACGAACGAAACACAAGCAAGTGCTTGAGCGATGTGCTGTGTGTCCATGTGTCCTTCATGGGCGTCCATCTCGCCCACAGCAAGTCTACTCGCCCAAATATTGCTTGCGCGAACGAAGAGAATTCGGCATGCACGATCGACCCATCTACGAACGGCGGGCGCAAACTGAATCCACGCACACGCGAGGAATCGAGAATCTTCAACTGTTTGGTTGCGAGACAGGATTGACTTACTAAGTAAATAGCGCTGCCTAGCGTGATGCGCGACGTCCTGGACGAAGGCAAAGCAGCGATGCCAGCCTGTGTGTCCTGACAGCCCGCAAGTTGCCGCGCGGCCGACTGCGAGAACGAAAAAAAATGAATTGAAATGCATTTCTTTTTTTCATTCGTGAGGTGCTAGGCACGGGTGTGGCTGCACAGTCACAGGAGGAGCGGGCGTACACGCTGGGCGCGTAGGCGGCATCGTTCTAGTGGAGGCGCGAGGGGAGGTGCTAACCGGAGTTGCGACACTACATCCTCCGCCGGATTCTCCACGTGGCAACCCATGACTACCCTGCACTCACGGTTCTGCCTGGTAGTCATGGCCACTGACTATATAATACCAGGTAAACCTGAGGCACGGAGGCAGAGCCGGGAATCGAACCCGGGACCACTCGGTGATGAACTGAGAGCTCGACCATCTGAGCTAGGGGAGATCCCTTTTACCCACCAGAACTGAGCACGGCATTTACCACAGTCCAGACAACCGATACGAACGCGATACAGACCTCCACTGGGTCTTCCGAAACCCACACCCACGTCGCGGCGACGTGGCAGGGCAGGGCAGGCGCCACAGCCGAATAAGATCAAGCCTCATCCAATGAGGTTCTCATAGAGTATCCAAACCTACTCGGTCGAGACGCTCTCGCCACGGGTGGAAGGAAGGCACGGTGCCCGAGTTCAGTGCCAACTCGCTGCTGCGTATCAACAGCGAGTCCGCGAAGGAGAGTTGTGCCCGCGCGCTCTTCAACGTGCTAGCTCCGCATGGCGCCTGGCGCTCATCAAGGACGGCGTGATGTACACGATGTGCGGAAGATCGATATCAATGACCAGGGGATCCACACGCCGCCAAGGCGACGAGCATCTTGGGCTCGGGTAGCAACCGCGCGATCAACGTGCAGTTGTAGACGGACAGGAATGATATCTCCTTTTCAATTTTTCTTGTTGTATTGGCACACGCTCACTACTTACTCCACGATCTCGAGGTCTTTCCTTTGCGCTCGCAACTTCTCGAACGCGTCCGCCACCAGCGGGTTGCCCGTCACGCGCAGTTGGCGGAGCTGCTCGAGCTGCGCGACGACGTCCACGGGGATGTCCGAAATGCGGTTGTGCGCGAGGTCCAGCACCTCCAGGCGCCGCAGCTGCGCGAGATCGCTCGGGAACGCGTCGAGCTGGTTGTGCGCGACGTTCAGGTGCGTGAGCTGCGCGAGCGCGAACGTTGCGGCCGGCAGGAAGCGCAGCTGGTTGTGCGACAGGTCCATCTCGCGCAGCTCGGGCACGCGCTCGAGTACGAGCGAGAGCTTGCACGCGCAGGACGATCCCACGTGCTCGCACATGAGGTTCTTGCACACGAGGTCCTCGGACCGCGGCAGCAGCAGCGCGCGCACGCGCTGGCCGCGCGCCACGTCGCGCAGCGACCGCGCCACCGCCCGCGCCGCCATTTTTGCGTTTGTGGCGAGATTGGCGTTTGCTTTGGCTGGCTTGTCAATCTGTGGTGTCGGCTCAGAATCCACATCGTATTGTGGATCACCATGTGGAGCATCGTCTACATATGTAATTAACTGCTTCTGGTGGTCTCAATTGCGGCTGAGTTTGTGGCCGCGAAGAGATCATCAAATCACCATGGCGATGCTGCTGCGGCGCCGCGCGTCCCTGCTGCCAGGGGCGACGATGACGACGGCCTCGTCGCGTGCCATGCGGCGCGCGCTGAGCTCCTCGCTGTCCGCGAGCAGCGCCAGCGCGTTGGCATTGCCCGCGGAGATCCACCGGCGCGTGCGCGAGCAGCCGCTCGCCGCGGCGTACGAGCCGGCGGCCGTGGAGGCCGGCTGGCACGAGTACTGGCAGCGCGCGATCGCGCACAAGAAGGCGCTGCCGCGGCGCGGAGAGGCGCCGCACTTCAGCATGCTGCTGCCGCCGCCCAACGTCACGGGCGCGCTCCACATCGGACACGCGCTAACGATCACGATCCAGGACGCGCTCGCGCGCTGGCACCACATGCGCGGCTTTGACGTGCGCTGGGTGCCTGGGCTCGACCACGCGGGCATCGCCACGCAGAGCGTCGTGGAGCGCAAGCTCGCGCAGGAGGAGGGCAAGTCCAAGCACGACCTCGGTCGCGACGCGTTCCTGGACCGCGTGTGGCAGTGGAACGAGCAGTACGGCGGCCGCATCATGCACCAGATCGACCAACTGGGCGCCGTCGTGAACAAGGACGAGTCATTCTTCACGCTGGACGAGCAGCGGTGCGTCGGAATGCGATTTCGCCGAATGGTGGGTTAAGGGGATACTAGGCTAACCAAGGACTCGACTTGGTGCATGCGACAGCTCCAAGGCCGTGATCGAAGCCTTCGTGCAGCTCCACGAGCGAGGGCTCGTGCTCCGCAAGAGGCGCATGGTCAACTGGTACGGAATGGAGACATGTACGACCGCCTCAGTCGACAGTAGTAGTGATAGCTAACGCGACCTGAACGCAGGTGCCCGACGCTCAAGACGGCGATCTCCGACATCGAAGTGGACTCCGAGTCGCTCACGGGGGCGACTCTGAAGAAGCTGCCCGGCCGATCCAAGCCGGTGGAGTTTGGCGTGATGCACCGCATTCTGTACAAGGCGAGTGGGTCTACTCACGGTGGCTGCACCTCTGGAATGTGCGGCTGACGGTGACGTTTGTTGATGGTATGTGGATAGCTCGCGGACTCCGACGATTTCCTCCAGGTAGACACGACGCGACCTGAAACCATTTTTGGCGACGTCGCAGTCGCCGTGCATTCAGCGGATCCACGGTACCAGCGCTTCCATGGCAAGCACGTCATCCATCCGTTCTCTGGAGCGCTTCTCCCGATCGTGGTGGACGACGAGCTTGTCAACATGGAACTTGGCACCGGTGTCGTGAAAGTCACGCCCGCGCACGACCCGAAAGATTACGAGTGCGGTCTGCGACACAAACTGGCAGAGCCCGTGGTCATCAACGACAGCGGACGAATGTGTGGCGACATCGACGCACGGTTCGTTGGACTCGACCGATTCGAAGCCAGAGAAGCTGTGGTCGCGGAACTCAAGGAACGCGAACTCTACGTCGAGAAGGTCCGTAGCTCATTTGATGCAACTCGAATTCTGTCAGATTTGCTTCTGATGGTATCTTCCTGTGCTCCAGATTGACCACCCGACAACATTGTCGCTGTGCTCACGATCAGGCGATGTTATCGAGCCACTCCTGATGCCCCAGTGGTTCGTCGACTGCCGAGGAATGGCCAAACGAGCGGTCGACCACGTGCGTAACGGCGATTTGGCCATCGAGCCGCGCACGCATGAGCACATGTGGTATTACTTCTTGGAGAACATCCAAGACTGGTGCGTGAGCCGACAATTGTGGTGGGGGCACCGGATCCCTGCGTATCGTGTCCACTTGAGTGGTCAAGACGATGAATGGATTGTCGCTCGATCGCTGGAGGAAGCTCGAGAGAAGGCAACTGCCAAGTTTGGTGCTGCTGGTGCGGCTGCTCGTCTGGAGCAAGACAATGATGTCCTGGACACCTGGTTCAGCTCCGGTCTCCTTCCAATCTCCGTTTTCGTGAGTCCCAATTGATTTCTTCCTGTGTATACTGGCCGTGAGACTCATACTCGCTTTACAGGGATGGCCCGGTGAAGATCCAATCCAGTCCCCGGCGTACCCAATCTCCGTTATGGAGACTGGTTCAGATATTCTGTTCTTCTGGGTCGCTCGAATGGCGATGTTGTGTGAGGAGGTGCGTAGCTTTCAAAGCAGGCACTCATTTTCTAGGGAGTTGAAGTTGACCCTGAGCATTTTGCATTCTCTAGTTCTCAGGGAAAACACCGTTTGAACGTATTTTGCTTCACCCCATGGTTCGCGATAAAGCTGGTCGGAAGATGTCGAAGAGTCTCGGGAACGTCATCGATCCCATCCACGTGATCCAAGGCATTACATTGGACGAGCTGCTGGCCGGATTACAGGTAGGAGGCAATGGTCGAGATAATTTCGGTTTGTGTGATGCTCACTGAGTGGTTTTACAGACGGGGAATGTCAGCGACCAAGAGAGAAAGAAGGCAGAAAAAGAGCTTCGGCGCGAGTTCCCGAAGGGCATCCAAGCGTGTGGAACCGACGCTCTTCGTTATGCGTTGGCGTCGTACCTTCAGCAAGGTACAGCCACAAGCATCTTCACACATAGACCGGTTTTTGTGGACGTCCAGATTCACGACAGGCTTTCACACAGGTCGACAGATCAATATGGACTTGCAGCGAGTCATTTCCCACCGCCAGTTCTGCAACAAGATCTGGAACGCGGTCCGATACGCCTTGCCGCTGCTCGAAGACGAGGGCTCGGCAAAGATCCCATCCAGGCAAACTCTTGACGTGCTCAGATCGCGTGGCACCATGAGTCTTGCTGATCGCTGGATCTTGAGTCGCTTGGTAGGAACATGTGACCGCATGACCAGCGCGCTTGTCTTCAATTCTAACCCCTTGGTGGTTGTTCCCAGGCATCAACCGTGGACACTGTGAACAAGAGCATGAAGACGAATCAACTCGCGACGAGCGTCGCTTCGTTCCAGCGCTTCTTCATCCAAGATCTATGCGACGTGTACATCGAGTTCAGCAAGCCGATTTTGTACGGAAACCGTGTGGGCGCGGACGATTTCGGCGGCTCCGAGCAAGAGTTCCGTGTCCATCAAATGGCTGCGCGAATTACTCTCTTTACATGCCTCGATTACTCCATGCGATTGCTGCACCCGTTTGCGCCATTCGTCACGGAGGAGTTATGGTATGTGTTTCGTGTCCCGCAAGGTAATCTGTTGAGGCGCTGACATAGTGTTGTGCACAGGCAACGTATCCGAACGTACGATCCGTCAACGAGCTCGGATGTTGTGGATGAGGCGCTTCTGTTTGCCCAGTACCCTGAGCAAGAGCACGTTGACCCATGGGTTGACGACTCGGCGGAGAAAGACATGGAGGTTGGTGATATATCAGTCATATCTTACTCTTTGGGACGTCCGTCTTACCGTCGTTGGCTTCATTCACAGTTGGTTCTCGACGTTCTCCACTCCATCCGCTCGCTTCGCCACACCGTCAAGACCTTGGCTCCCACAGGAGGATCTCAAACTGAGTACGTTGACAATGGAGAGGCCGTCCCAACAGCGCCGTGCTCACATATGCGCGCCCTGTCATCAGAGACATTGTTGTGAAAGTTCTCTGTGACGATCCGAAGGATCTGACTGTCCTGCGCGGCGCAGTGCGTGATCTAGAGGGCCAAAGTCGTCTGCGGATCGCAATTGAAGAAGCACACAACGCTGCGACGAGTACCGTGACGCTGAGTCACTCAATCTCACAAACATGCAAAGGTGAGCGTATCCTTCTGGCTCTGCGAGTGGCAAAATTATACCTAACGATTTCATCCCTGATACAACAGTTCTCTTCCCCGTTCCGGACGACCCGGATACGCCCCAGCGTGTCCGCATGGAGATTGAGCGCCTGACGAAGCGAGCCAGCAAGATGGCGGATTCGCTTGACGGTGTGGTCAAGCGCCAGCGTGCGCCAGGATACGGAGACAAGGTGCCAGAATCGGTGCAGCAGCAAGACAGCGCGCGCGTAGTGCAGCTCGAGACGGAGCTCCAGGCGACGCGCGCCTCGATCGAGGTGCTCACGGAGCTCGAGCAACAGTACTGATAAAGGGAGGAGAAAATAGACAGCGCAGAGAGCGCGATAGCAAGCCACGTAGTTGATGGGTGTGAAGGCAATTCTACCACGCATTTAGAGAAAGCCACCGCCCGATGGCTCGGCGATGATTGTCTCGAGCGCCTGCGCGACGTCCTGGTACAGCTGCTCGTGCCGGCTCGGCGTAGGGAACTTGTGGCCTTCTTCGTGCACGAACTTGTACCGGCGCAGGCCGTCGTCTTCGCCGTCGTACGTGTCGAAGAGGTCCTCGCACTGCTGGAAGATCGAGTCGGCCTTGCCCATGACGTGGATCGACGGCACGTCCAGCGTGAGGCGGTGGCCGTGGGAGTCCTCAAAGAGGTCGCGCACTTCGCGCGCGCGCGGGCGGAAGCCCGAGACCAGCACGCACGCCTTCCACGGGCGCACGCGGTGCTGCGCCTTCCAGTGCGCCGTCAGCACGCTCGTGAGCGCGGCGCCCTGCGAGAACCCGAGCAACACGTCCACGGGTCCGAGCTCGCGGAGCCGCGCCGCCATAAAGTCGAGCGTCTCGTCCACACCCTCGTACCGGTAGCTGTGCGCCTTGTGCGCGCGGCTCGGGTCCTCCGGCTCGATCTTGATGGCGTTCCACCACTCGAAGAACGGCGCCTCGTGCGCGTAGAAGCTCTGGATCACGTCCTGCGCCGGGCCGGTCGCCGCGAACGGCGCGTCGAGGAAGAGGAACTCGGCGCGCTCGCCCAGCGCCTCGCGCAGGCCCTGCGTCTGGTGCTGCAGGATCTTGGCGTTCGTGCGCCAGCCGTGGAGGCACAGCACGCGGATCTTGCGGCCCAGCGCCATGGCGTCGCGTGTGGTCGAAGTTGTTGGGTGAGAAAATGGGCGCAACAAGGTGAGCTGCTCGCAGTTTCCTTTTGCGTCAACCTAGATGACGTCAAGCGAGGGCAAGTGCGACCGGTATCAAATCGGTTATGAACCGGTTCGCGTTGTTCTGGGCTGATGGCGCTCAGACCGTCATTGTGGCGGGGTCTACGTCCTCGGAACAATAATACATGGACACGGAGCGGCCACGCGCGCCGCATCGGGACCGCCGTCGCCGCCGAACGCGCGAGAAACGGCGCCATCGCCGACGCGACGCCTCTCCGCCCCAAGCTCGTCGCCTTCCGGCTTCCCACGACCGCGACGACCGCGACGACCGCTGTGACGACTACGCGCCCCGCCAACGCCGCGGCCGATCGCGTTCCCGTTCCCGCTCGCGTTTGCGTTCGCGTTCGCGCTCGAGATCCCGCTCCCGCGAGCGCCGCCGCCGACCGCACGACCGCGACCGCTCGGAAGCGCGCGAGAGCCGCGACATGGCGGCGCCGCACAGAAGAGACGACGCGCACGCGCCGCAGGACGCCCATGACCACGCACCCGCCGGCGCCATAATCGACGCGCATGTGCATGGCGACGCCCCACCAGCTCCAAGCCAGCAGCAGCCGCGAGGCCGCGACCGCGGTGGCAGAGGAGGGCGCCGCGGCGGCGGTGGTGGCGGCCATGGCGCGCCGCGCCGCGGGAAGCTGTCGGTGCCCGACAACTGGGACGACGTGCCCAAGATCGGCGCGCTGGTCGCATCCTCGCGGTTCGTCGCGATGCGCGTGCCGCTGGACGACAAGTTCACGCGCATGATCCGCTCGCCGCAGGAGCTCTGGACGCCCGAGATCTTTCTGCAGACGCAGGCGAGCGAGGGCCGTGACGTGCGCCTGCTCATCGACCTCACGAACACGACCAAGTACTACGACGGCGACGCCGAGTTCCGCGACTCGGGCGTCAAGTACGTCAAGCTGTGCATCGAAGGCTTCAAGGCGCCGCCGCGTGAGTCGGAGGTCGAGGCGTTCGTGCGCATCGTCGACGACTTTGTCGCGGCCGAGCCGCGCGGCAGCATCGCCGTCCACTGCACGCACGGGCTCAACCGCACGGGCTACCTCGTGGTCTCGTACCTCGTGCGGCGCGGCGGCATGAGCGTGCAGGACGCACTCCGAGCGTTCTCGGACGCGCGGCCGCCGGGGCTCATCAAGCACATGTACATCGAGGACCTGTTCCGGCGATTCGCGCCCGACGCGAGCGTGGAACTGCCGGAGCTGCCCGACTGGGCATCGGCCAAGTACGCGGCGCGTAGGAGGTAAACAGGAGCAAGAATGAAGATAAAAAGAACAGGAGATCTCCTCATGCCATCGCGAGTTTTTGAACGCACTCCTCGAGTGCGCTTTGCATGAGTGCGAGCTTGCGGCGCAGCACCTCTGCGCGCGTCGTGAGCAGTTGCTGGATCTCGCGGGTCAGGAGCATGGACTACGCAGGGCATTTCCACGGACAGGCGAAGCAAGACACACACAGGTCAGCTTATCGGAGACAGTCGCAGGCGATCTGTGTGGAGGGTGCATGACCTACCGGTGTGTGGACGAGCCGCAGTGCCAAACGGACGCGCGCAGCGTGTTCGCGCGGAGCCTTCTCGAGCGCTTGCTGCCGCAGCGTCGGGGGCAGCATGAACCACTCGTCGTGCTGCTTTTGGTCGACCAGCGTCCGCAGCGCCACGACGACTTCGCCCGCGACTTCCTTCCGCTTGGCGTCCATCAGTTGCACCAACACGTCGCCCTTGACGGACTCGACGCTGAACGAAAAGTCTGCATTCCACGTCGGGTGGCGGTCGCCTAACCGACATTCCGTCGAGACGGACATGCAGTTCTCCACTCGGTCGCGCAGTGTCACCCAGACGAGTGGGTCAATCTACAGCAGCCAATACTTTAAAGAGCAGCCGCACGTATTGACAGCAAAGGAGCAACGTACCGGATCGCGAACTCGCGGGTCTCGATACGGCAAATGCTGCGCCTCCACCACGCACACGCGCAGCGTTGACAGCGTCTGGCCGTCAGCTCTGTTTCGCGTCACGCCATTCTCTGCGTCAGGCCGCTCTGCACATTGAGTCCGTCTCAACTCCTCGCAGCGATCCTGCAGTGCATATCTGTGAGGTGGCCGAGCATTGCGCACCGTGTATTCGGAAGCGACACTGCGAATCCTACCTGTAGCGCTCGTTGGAGCTCGTTCCACTCTGCTGCGATTGGTGCGGGCACCGCCGGGAGCTCAGCTCGTCTCTTGGTCGGCTCGACCGGGTTGTGCTTGACTCGTTTCCGGTTTCGTTTCGGCTTCCGTTCGTGAGCGTGGTGGATACTTGAGCTGTGATCAAACCAGTGGCGATCGCAGAATGCAAGAATTGTGGTGATCGAAGCGCTCGGTAGCTCCCGCGGCTGCTCGGCCTCGGCTTTCGACAGAAGCGCCAGGTCAATCGCGCGCAATAGCTTCGCTCGGTCCTCGTCGTACTGGCTGTCGGCTCGGCGCAGCACATCAACCTTTCCCAGCAGTGACACCTGCGAATGGCTTGCCCGAACCTGCTCGTCGTATCGCATCTTTGCCTCGGCAGCGGACCGGAGTAGACTTGGGCGTAACGTGGCCAGCTCTCGTTTCGTCATCGTGCGCTTTTCGTTGCACTGCGTCGACTGGCGCTTTTGAACGAGCAAGAGCGCTTTGCCGGCACTCCGAAATAGTCCGGGAAAAACCTCGGCGCTCTCAGGGGACCAAGTTAACGTAGACAGCTCCAAATAACGGCGAATAAGCGCATCCTTGGCGCCATCAAACGCAGTCTCACCGTGCGCATCACGCACGTAGAGCCTTGCACCTAAGCCAAGACCACGACAATGAGCCAGCCAAGAAAACACAGAAGCCAGTTCCAGAAAACACCAGAACTGACCGTATCGAAGCAGCTCCCGGACAACCTCAGGGCTTTCACGCGCGCTCGCCTCCATCAGCGCAGTTCGTTTGGTTTTGGCGTGTTGGTGATCCACATCGGCCCCGCGTTGGAGCAGAATTTTTACGGCTTCAAGACATCCACTTTGGCTCGCACCGAGAAGTGGCGTGAGTCCCATTGCCTATCCGCGGTTGAAAAGACCTGAAGATCAGCCAGATCATCCCATCTACGGTTTGCTAATCGGGTTCACGCACACTGGAAGCGTCTGCGTCGAAGCCCTGGTCCAGCAGTTCGACAAGCCGGGTGACGTCTCCTTGGACTGCCGCTTGACGGATAGATTTGAGATTGTATGCCTACGTGGGGTTTGGCGATGACTATGATCAGGCACCATGTCCATGTGAATCAATAGACCCTCATGCCAGCTTGCGCACCTTGGCTCCGTGTTGGAGGTCGACAAGCCGCTTGTGGTTTTCCGCTTCAGACTTACTGAGGCGATTGACGCGGGCGAGTGTCTTCTCGCGCATCTGCTGTTGCTCCCATCGACGCATAGAGCGCATCAAGGTTCGTCTATGCGCCTCGTACAGGTTTTGTTTCTCCTGTGTGCACCGTGCGAGAAACTCCTCACCGTCGACGAGGCTACGAGCTGGACTGACCGCGATGACGGCGTCCGGTGGATGTTGAAGCGATGAGCTCTCGTCGGTCGTCGGACATGATCCCTCCTTGATGGTCAACGGTTCTGCAGGCTCGGTAATCATCCGTCTTGCGTCTCCACGAGGCCAAAAGAGCGGTGGCTGCGACCACCAGACTGCACCTGTTCTCGAATTCCAGTAGTAGCTCCTCCGCTGTTTTCTCTCTGAGATCCCGCGTGATGGTCTTGAAGAAACCGCAATCTAAGTGGGTCAACTGGGCCAAGCGATGACGCGACTGGGTTGTAAATAACGTTGGTTCGATTGAACCAGACAAACGTTTGATTGGTTTAACAAGGGATCCACACAGAGAGTGTGTGCGGCGGAACGTAATCGAAGGGCGTGGTTCGGAGAGCTCCAAACCCGAGGCGACTGGGCAATCAATCCCACGAAGAGAAAGATCAGCTAAGAAGCATGCTGGCTCCGCGCTCGCTCCGCCTCGCCTCGCGCGTGCTGCCGCGTGCGCAGCGCACGAATGGCGCGTCGGCTCGCTCGTTCGCGGCCGCCGTGGACAAGCGCTACCAGCCGGTGAACGACGTGCCGGAGAACGTGCTGTCCAACATCAAGTCCGACAAGATCTTCTCGCCGGGCTTCGCGGTCAAGGGCGAGCCGCGCCTCGAGGGCAAGGCCGCGTACCTGGACTTCCAGGCCACGACGCCCATGGACCCGCGCGTGCTGGACGCGATGATGCCGCACATGACGTACGCGTTCGGCAACCCGCACTCGACCACGCACGAGTACGGCTGGGACGCCGACAAGGCCGTGGAGAAGGCGCGCGAGCAGGTCGCGAGCCTGATCGGCGCGAGCGCCAAGGAGGTGATCTTCACCTCGGGCGCGACCGAGTCCAACAACGCGATCATCAAGGGCGTCGCGCACTTCACCAAGGCCAAGAAGAAGCACCTCATCACGACGCAGATCGAGCACAAGTGCGTGCTCGACTCGTGCCGCGTGCTCGAGGCCGAGGGCTTTGACGTGACGTACCTGCCCGTGGGCACGAACGGCCTCTTGAACCTCGACGACCTGCGCGCGGCGATCCGCCCGGACACGGCGCTTGTGTCGGTCATCGCGGTCCACAACGAGATCGGCGTCGTGCAGCCGCTCAAGGAGATCGGCCAGATCTGCCGCGAGCACAAGGTCTTTTTCCACACGGACGCGGCGCAGATGCTGGGCAAGATGCCGATCGACGTGAACGAGCTCAACATCGACGTCATGTCGCTCTCGGGTCACAAGATCTACGGGCCCAAGGGCGTCGGCGCCATGTACGTGCGCCGCCGCCCGCGCGTGCGCCTCGAGCCCATCATCTCGGGCGGCGGTCAAGAGCGCGGCCTGCGCAGCGGTACGCTGCCGCACACGCTGTGCGTGGGCTTCGGTAAGGCATGCCAGGTGGCGGCCGAGGAGATGGAGAACGACCACCGCTGGGTGAGCTACCTCTCGCAGAAGCTCTACAACGGCATCTGCGAGAAGATCGAGCACGTGCAGCTCAACGGCGACTGGGAGCAGCGCTACCCGGGCAACGTCAACATTTCGTTTGCGTACGTGGAGGGCGAAAGCCTGCTCATGGCGCTCAAGAACATCGCCGTGTCGTCTGGCAGCGCGTGCACGTCGGCGTCGCTGGAGCCGTCGTACGTGCTGCGCGCGATCGGCGTGGGCGAGGACCTCGCGCACACGTCGATCCGCTTCGGCATCGGCCGCTTCACGACCGAGGAGGAGATCGATTTCGCGATTGACATGTGCGTCAAGCACGTGACGCGCCTGCGCGAGATGAGCCCGCTCTGGGAGATGGTGCAGGAGGGTATCGACCCCAACACGATCCAGTGGACTCAAGACGCCTCGCACCACCACCACTAGGGCAATGGCGCGGCCCACGTGCAGGTCGCAGGCCCGTTGCAGTCGGTAAGGTGCCCGTTAATACACGCATACGCACTGTGTTTGTTTTGGTGGGCTTTCATCGTCAACTAACCTCTGGGACCACTGCTTGCCTGCTTACGGGCGGGGAGTAATAGTAGTTGCATTTGAAGAGGTGGGGCGCGGATGTCGTGGCAGGCACTAGTGCAGTGAAGGGTTGGCTGGCGCGACGCTCGAGTGTCGGGCTTGCCCATGAGCCGTAGTACACGGAAAACTAATGAATTCCGAGCATGCGCAATCCCTGACCGTCGAAGAGGGATCGCCTTTGGCTACCGACGAGAGCACAGCGCTTCAACGTCCACCGGACACCGTCGCCGCGGTCAATCCAGGTCGACGTGATGCCGACGGCGAGGAGTGACGCTTCCAGTGTACGTGAATCCGACTGTCGAATCGTTGGAGGGATGATCTGGCTAATTCCTGGTGCAAGCCAAAGTGGATGCCTTGACGCAGTGAGAATCCTGCTCCAACGCGGCCGATTGCAATCACCAACACGCGAAAACCAAACGAAGTGCGCTGATGGAGGCGAGCGCACGAGAGAGCGCTGAGGTTGTCCGGGAACTGCTTCGATGCGGTCAGTTTTCGACGATGCGCACAAACACTTGACCTCCGACTCGCGTGGCGGCGCCTTGAAGCCTTCGGTGCACAGCTTGACGTACTTGACGCCCGAGTCGTGGGACTCGGCGTCGCCGTCGTAGTACTTGGTCGTGTTCGTGAGGTCGACGAGCAGGCGCACGTCGGCAACTCCTGCGGCGATCAGATCATGCGCGTGAACTTGTCGTCGAACGGCACGCGCATCGGGACAAACTGAAAAGATGCGACCGGCGCGCCGATCTTGGGCATGTCGTCCTAGTTGTCCGGCACCGACAGCTTTTCACGGCGTGGCCCACCGTGGCCACCACCGCCACCGCCGCGCCGTCCTCCGTTCCCACCTCGGCACTCGCTTGGGGCGTCGCCGCCGTTCACATTCGCGTCACGGCGAGCATGCGAATAACCTTCGACTGTGGTGCTGGTGGATGCATCCTCATGGACGTCGTTTCTTTTGTGCGTTCATGCCATGGCGCGGGTCTCTCGCGCTTCCGAGTTGTCGCGCGGTCGGTGGCGGCGCTCGCACGAGAGGGATTTGGAGCGTGAACGGAAACGGTCGCGGCGTCATGGTCCCCACAGCGGTCGTCGCGGTCTTCGCGGGCGTGGGGAGCTGGGTGGCGACGACGACCAGGAGCCAGAGGCGGCGACGTCTGTAGTGGCTCTGGCTCTGAGCGTATTGTAAAAATTAGGGGAAATTGCATTTTACCCCCGTTATTTTAAAATATTTGCGTTTCGGTCCCGTCCGTCATGCAACGGGCAACCCAGCTCGAAATTACGATAAGTTTAGGGCTAGGTCTAGGGCGTCAGCGAATACCCTAGTGAGGGTATCAATTGCATTTTTGGCTTCGGTTTTCAATTGAGGGTTTGTTAAACCCTAGTAAGGTTCTGTAGGGTTTGTAGGGTTTAGGTCTATCTGGATTAGGTTTGATTTAGGGGTTTAGATCATTTTAGGGTTTGGCGGGATTTGGGCTGGAATCTATTGGACCGATTTCCGCAGCCATCTGGGATCGTTCTGAGTCAATCTGAAGTCGATCTGAGGGCGGTATCTAACCGACTCACCATGGCACTTTTCTCCTTCTGATTGGTTTGCAAAAGTTGTGTGGTTAGGTTTTCCGTGGTAGCGTGGAGAAGGCTCCTTGCCATGACAGTTCCGGTTTCCACGGTGCCACAATGTAAAATACGTTCAAATCTCTGTAAACTATGTGAACTTGCTCATAGTGACATGTTACTCATAAGAGGTTCCTGATCTCTTCGCTTGCAGGCCCAAGCACGTCACCTATATTGGACATCAACACCCACCACCAACTGCCATTCGTGCTTCGAGCCCTATACACAGTCGACCCCACTGCAGTCAGCGGTGGGGACCACGTGATTCAAGTGTGCCTACAAGACTCCAGTTCTGAGTCACCACTGGGTTGTGGTAGTTTTCGGTGCCGTGGCACATTCATTTCTAACCGGAAAGTGCCACAAGTGCCATAACGAGGTGACGATTCGTGGTGCCATGGCAAGGCACTTGCTGGGTTAGGAACCAGCCTGAAGCCCCAAATGCCACCAAACGAAGCCAAAGGGTCTAACCTCACTCCACAGACTAACCTAAAATGGCGATCTGTGAGAGGGGGGGGGCCTCTCACAGAATTTGAGTGCGTTCTAAACCCCTTCCAGAATGCGAAAACAAATACCCGTTGAAACCAATACATATGACCTGCTCATTCGAATGTTTCCCTACCGTTGCTTTGCCGCACCTGAAGGAGCGCCCCAAACAGGGTAACAAGCGGGGCGGCCGCGCGCCTGACATTGAGGCGTACAGTGACGCCGAAGTGACTGCATTGGTGTGCCTTTTGCGCCGCATCTCCGCACACAAGCTCGCCATCTTCTTCGCCGACGTCACCCCACGTGGCACTGCTACACCTGGCAGAACGTATTGAGTGCAGTGGGATTTTGAGATTCCAGATTCTGAGATCTGATGGTGACAAGCTTCTGCGGGCTGGAACACTGATGTAAATTTTTGGATCGGAATGAAACATTTGAGTTTAGAGTTCCAGAAATCCTGCGGGTATCGGTCCATTTGGTCGGTTGAAATGGATCCATGCATATCTGGGTTTAGAAGTCAATCTCCCTAAAGTCTGTTGTGTCGGGGACTTTACACTCCGGGCCAAATCTTTGAGCCCACACACGTTTTGGCCGATTGTGTCACGAGTTTTGCGGTCCTGTTTTGATATGTTGTAGAATATGCTCAGAGCTGGCATAGGCTAACGAGCTGGATTTCGCACTCCACCCAGACCCCGTCACACAAGCACTGTTATGTGGAGCGGTCAAATAATTTATTCCAAGCTGAATGACTTGATTTTTGTATTGGATAAGGAGTGATTATCACTATTTCGACTGGACGACAACGGTCAGTGGCTGACCAAAATGGGGATGTGCGTGATGGCGGTGGCCTCAAGAGCCCGATGGCAAGAGCTACTAGCGCGCGAGGCTCTCGGCTACAGCTGACATATACGTGGACACCAACGTTTATGTGCTTACCACGAACAGGTTCTCGTTTAGCTCGCGTACCAACAAAACATTACACTGAACTCACCCAAAAGTGTGGCGTCCTGATTTGTATCGGAACACACTGTTGTGTCAAAGCCTAGTCTGATGGCAAAGATATGTTAGCATATTACTCCTCCATGAGCAGTCAAGTGGTGGTGGTACGGTAGTGTTAGCGAGTCGGGACATGTGGTGTGCTAGATGACGTCGCCGTGTCATGCGCGACGCGTGGGCCGTGTTCGAACGTGTGCGTAGCATGCGTGAGAGGCTGTGCACGAAGTGTGAGGAGAACCAGGTGCACCGCCATCGTGGGCGCTTCGACCAAGTGGCGCGGCGTGTTGGTCCAAGTGGTGATGGTATGGTAATGTTAGCGAGTCAGGACGTGTGGTGAGCTAGATGACGTCGCCGTGTCGTGCGCGACGCGTGGGACGGGTCCGAACGTGTGCGTAGCATGCGTGAGAGGCTGTGCACGAAGTGTGAGGAGCACCAGGTGCACTGCCACCGTGGGCGCTTCGACCAAGTGGCCTGGTGGGTTGGTCCAAGTGGTCGTGGTACGGTACGGGCGACTCGCCACACAAACGGCAAAACGCCAAACGAAAACCCTGCAATACAACAACGATCCGTCCACCGACCGCCGATCCGCCTACTATTGCAGGAAATCATCGCCGCGCTTTCAAGACGGACGACAACGGTCAAGTATAGCCGTACGTGATCACAGCTCAACGCTGCTAAGGGCCCCTCCACGGAGTGGTCCAACATCCAAGTGTTGACGATGAACGTGAAC